>JBBPPC010000036.1:0-76214 GCA_038091775.1 Leccinum olivaceopallidum | reverse complement strand
TTCCAGGTCTCTTTTCTCAACGCCTGATCGTCATTCGTCATCAAAAAAGAGCCTTATATTACCCCTTCATTGAGGCCCTGGCTCACACCATTGCTGACGTTCCGATCAGTTTCATTGCGGTCGCCATTAAGGCGATGATACTATACTTTTTGGTTGGTTTTCAGAGAACGACGGAGCAATTCTTGTGCGTTATTTTCTTTCAGCATACCAAAGGTATTGCCCTCACAAAATTTGCAGCATTTTTCTATTATTCGTCTTCATCGCGACTCTTCTGTTTAAATCCTGTATCAGAAGCATCGCAGCCTTGTGCCCTGGTATCTCGATCGCTGTCCCGACGGTCTGCGTGGCTCTTCTATCCATGGTTCTGTACAGTGGATATGCCATCCCTATCAAGGACATTACCGGGGCTTTGCGGTGGCTTTCTTATTTGAATGTGAGTGCGAAGATGTGTCCCGTCCTGTCCGTATTGATGTCACATTCCACAGCCCCTCCGTTATGTGCTGGAGTCTTTGGTTGTCAATGAATTCCGCACTATTAATGGGACGTGTGCGCTGCTGGTCCCATCAGGACCTGGATACGAGAATGTCAGCCTCACGGACCAGGTGTGTGCCGTTGTAGGTTCGAAATCTGGTATGACGACTGTACCTGGAGAAGCCTACGCATATGCATCTTTCGGTTATACCTATTCGAACCTCTGGAAGGTAAGGAATAATTGTTGCAGTCTTGCATTTACCAAATAATTCGTGTCACACAGAACTTTCGGATTCTATGCATATTCGGCTTTGGCTTCCTTGGAAATCTCCTCTTCTCCACTCAATTCAATAAGCAGACTGCGCAGGATACCACAGTGACAATGTATAATGAAGGGAGTGTTCTCGTTCCTGTCCACCAGGTTCCGGACGAAGAAAACCCTTCCTTAAGCCATTCACATGAAAGGCGGGACTTGTTGAACACCACTGACAAGTCCATCATTGAATGCGACAGACCCAATCAAGCTGACGTATTCTCATGGAAAAAGATCTCCTATGATATACATACTTCTGGAGTGAATATGCGTACGCTGCTGGATAATATCTGCGGCTATATCACTCCTGGGACGTTGACAGCATTGATGGGGGAATCAGGTGCAGGGAAGGTGCGAATTCGAATTTCGGGGTGGGTGGCACTAATTGATACTGATTATGATGATGTTTTGACAGACGGTTTTGTTAGATGTACTTGCTAAGCGCATCTCAGGTGGTTTAGTGGGTGGGGATTGCCTAGTAAATGGCCATCCGCTCCCTGTGAATTTTGCTTCCGAGATGGCATATGTTCAGCAGTTGGACACTCACAACCCAGAGTCAACTGTTCGGGAGGCCCTTCTATTCTCAGCGAGACTTCGACAACCTGCATCTGTTCCGATGGCTGAAAAAGAGGCTTAGTACGTCTTCGCGAGCATCCATACTTACTTATCCTATCTCTGATGCCTCGTTGTTCTTGAACAGCGTTGACAAATGCTTGAGGATGTGTGGTTTGGAAGCTTATGCAGATGCCATAGTCGGCTCCCTTGATGTAGAGCACAGGAAACGCACTACTATCGGCGTCGAGCTCGCTGCCAAAGTAAGATGAACAATTCTACTCATTTTGCGCTTGCCTGATGAGGGTGACAGCCGAGACTGTTACTCTTTCTAGATGAACCTACTTCCGGTCTCGACTCTCAGTCGGCATGGGCTCTCGTTAAGGTCCTTCGTCAACTTGCTGACAGTGGGCTTGCTATCCTTTGCACGTCAGTCCGTTCCACGAGGACTGGCACGCGTGATGCTGACAAGTGGCTGTGTATAGGATCCACCAACCCTCTGGCGAACTGTTCCAGCTCTTTGATCGATTGCTGCTTCTCCAAAAAGGCGGCAAAATGGTCTACTTTGGCGACATCGGGGAGAATTCTATGACAGTGATTGAATATTTCCAGAGAAATGGTGCTGCTCACTGTGCCGCCGATGCAAATCCGTGAGTGCTGCCCCTAATGGTGCGAGAATGTTAGCTGAGCGAGCTGTACACACTGCGTAGGGCAGAGTACATGTTAGATGTCATCGGAACCGGAGTTACAGCAACCTGGATGACTGACTGGGGCCATATTTGGGCAAACTCATCCGAAGCAATACAGCTGAACCTGGAGCTCGATCGTATTCATCAAGGACAGTCTAGGCTTATCATGGCTTCCGGATCCCACTCCAAGTTTGCGAGTTCTTGGGTGAAGCAACTCGCACTAGTCGCTCACTGTGGTTTCGTGTCTTACTGGCGAAACCCCGTGTTGGTCTATGCAAAACTTTTCGCCTGCGTTTTCACTGGAGTGCTCATCGGATTTTCGTATTTCGGTGCCGCAAACTCCTTGCAGGGATTTCAGGACAAGGCTCTCGTAAGTACCTTCTACGTTCAAATTTAACTGTAGGGAACCAGATGACATTCCTTGACTCTACAGTCGGTACTTTTGGCCCTAACAATGTGTGTGCTCACAGCACAGCAATCACAGACTAAGTTTATCGAGCGCCGAATTGTCTATGAAGTCCGGGAGTATCCTTCAAGAATATATGCTTGGTCAGCGTTCCTCGTCTCTCAGGGCCTGATTGAAATTTCGTTCAACATACTGGCCATTCCCTTGTTCTTTGTCTGCTGGTATTGGTCCTCTGGCTTTGACAATTCTCGCGCCGGTTTCTCTTACCTCTTTTACTGCATCGTGTTCCCGTTATACTACACCACGCTTGCATTGGCGAGTGCCATAGTCTCTCCCAATGCGATCATTGCTAGCACAGTATTCATCACAATGGCCTGCTTCACCATGCTCTTGTACGTATTGGTCCCTTATGACGGGTCATGTCTAGTTTGTACTAATAGATGTCGGACATGGTGACCTCACAGTGCCGGCGTCCTACAGCCATATCATCTATTGGGGTGGTGGAAGTGGATGTACTACCTCTCCCCCTTTACCTATGTCGTCGAGGGTCTATATGGTCAAGGTGAACCTCCCCAATTTATGTCGTGTCAGGGACACCACACTGACGAACGCTCTTCCCGCATCCTAGTTGCCGGTGACCAGCTCATCACCTGCACATCCACTGAGCTCGTCATATTGGAACCACCCTCAGGGATGAACTGCGGTGCCTACATGGACCCCTTCATTTCATCTATGGGCGGATATCTCACCAACCCGGATGCAACCGCCCAGTGCTCCTTCTGCCCCGTGCGAGCTTCAAACGAGTTTTTGCAGTCATCCTTCAACATCTCATACAGACACCACTGGAGGGATCTATTTATCATTCTTGGATTCATTGCCTTCAACGTACGTTGTCTCTCATATCTTCTTATCACTCCAACCTCCTGTGTTGGCGTAAATCGAGGTCCGAGACTGATGGTGGGTGTGGCGACAGGTCTTGCTCATGTTTGCAGGGATGTTTTTCCGGATCAACAGGGGTAGAGGCCTCAAGCATATTTTGGAAAAAAGGAATTGAAATGATGACAAGACGCATTCTTGCCACTGGATACCCGGTCTTGTTCTTCCGTAAATCCTCCCCTCCATTGTAGGTATATGCGGACAGTCGGCTCGATGTCAGGAAGCTAGCGTCGTTAATTTACGGCGAGCGGGGTTGACTTGTGGCTCTAACTGTATCTTGATAGGCTCACATGAGTCGAAAAATATGAAATATGATATGACTGTTTTGTCGCTGTGCACGCTTCCTTGCGGTACTGCAGGCGAGTTACCGTGCCCTGGAACCAAAAATTCCCAGACTGGTACATATTTGCCGTTCTTAGGTAACTTACTATTTCTCTATGACGGCGAATCCCAAGTAGGAGTACGAATTTATCACCTCATGCCACCCTTTCGTAACCCGCTGTCATTCTCTCCCTATTTTATACTGCAGGTAAGCCTATGATAGAATTCATGAAAACATACCCTCACGGCGATGCACCATTTATTGATCGACAAAGTTATTTCATTCTTGTCGACATCATCCACCGAACGGATCATTGATCGAGAATCAGTATGTCTAGAACACTTCCTTTGACTCCTCGACTCATATCACGGTGCTAGGTATTACTCGAGCCCTACACGTACATCGCATCTACTCCCGGAAAAGGATTCCGCAATCACTTCATACAGGCATTCGACCACTGGTTTCAAGTACCGTCGGCTCAACTGCATGCAATAGTCCGTGTAATTGAGCACCTGCACAATGCCAGCCTCTTGTGAGTTTGGCTCCCTTTTCGCTTGCATGACAACAGTTGAATTTTGCAGAGTGGATGACATTGAAGATGACTCCGAGTTACGAAGAGGAAAGCCAGGTATGGCGTTCTCGGAGTCACATGGATGATTGCTCACTACAGCGTGTGTCCGCTATAGTCGCGCATAGGGTATTTGGCGTCCCCCAAACGATCAACTCGGCAAACTACGTCTATTTCCTGGCATATGAAGAAGTCCTCAGAATTGGTTGCCTGGCTCATGCTGACAATCTTTCTGGTTCCGGAATCCGTTTGATTCGAATTTTGAATGGTATGTCGGTCTCTCAACTGTGACAAAATTGTTTACGAATCCAGAATTTTTTAGAGGAAATGTTGGCGTTGCACCGTGGCCAGGGCTGGGACCTCTTTTGGCGTGACCATCTCCAGTGTCCGACCGAGGAGGAATATCTACAGATGGTGAAAGACAGTAAGTACTCAGCGACGACAGTAGCTGGATTGCCACTCATACATTTTTTCCAGAGACAGGGGGACAATTGCGGATTGCAGTGAGATTGATGATGGAGTGCGCGACCGCTCCAACCGACTTGTGAGTTGTGCATAATGAGAAAATTTTGGTCTATCTGGATGGTACAAATATTCCATTAGAACGTATGTCCACCTCGCCGACTCGTTGGGAATCTGGTTCCAAATTCGTGATGACTACATGAATTTACGAAGCGATAAGGTGAGCTAACTTGGCCTCAACTTCAGTGTTCGACTGTTGATTCAATTTACATTCTGTCATTCAGTACACGGATCAAAAGGGGTTTGCTGAAGACCTTTCCGAGGGAAAATTTTCGTTCCCAATTATCCACGGTATCAGGGAGAAGCCTAACAGCAATTACATTTTGAGTATGACGATCACCGGTCTACTAGGGGCCCGTTTAATTGACTGAGGTTTTGCAGGTATCCTTCAGCAGAAGCCCAAGGATCCGTTGCTAAAACAGGGCGTCATTTCGTATCTCGAGGAAGTGACACACTCGTTTGAGTATACTGTTGGTGTATTGAGCTCGTTAGAAGCACAAGTGCGGAGCGAGCTGTCGAGACTCGGTGGGAACCCGATACTGGAAGCGATCTTTGACAAGCTGGCAATCAAAGACAAACAGAACTGATGGTTGGTTTCGCGAAACACTTCTGGTGATTGTACGATATCACGATGTACTGTACATATCTGATTTTGTGTATGCAACAAGTTTAGGTTGGAGAAGCCGATCATATTTATGCTTAGTAATAGTGGTGTTTTTGTATCTGCCATTCTCACGAATGTTCTTCGAATTTATCAAATAAGCCTGGCGGGATGTATGTTTTCTTCTAGTCCATATTTAGTCTAGACGTCCTGCAGGGCAGACCCTTTTTTGATTCAGCAGCAGGTGCGGGCAGCGGGTGTTCTATCTAACCGACTTGACGTGTAATTTCGGCCATGTCGTGCTGAAAGGGAAAGGCTATCCGCAGAACGATTTACGAAGTAAGATTTTGCGCCGTCTCACGAACCATGATTGGCTGGAACCCCTATCGGCACAACAATGAACCCTGAGTCGACTACATCGAGCTGTGTTCTGAATCTTTCAGTAATGGGCGGAGTCTCGTGTCAGTTTTTAGATTCACATACTATCGGCATATGGCCGCCGATCAGCAGACCACCTCCGAGCCTAGCGATGCTTTCGTACGGCCTTTCCTCCTCAAATATGTACAAATTAAGGGTTCTTCAAAGTGCTTTATTCTCGCCATCTCAGACAGTTCGGAAACCGCTACGGTATAGCTCGGTTTGAACAATTATAGATATAGTATTCCTCCTTTTCACTCAAGTTTTGAGAGGCCTACATTGATATTGTAGTGTGCATCAAACGGTGACATTAGACATATTGCAAGCGAGTGGTGGAAGCGATAGAATCGACTGCCAATGAAGCGAATCCAGTTGGCACATGGCGTAACGAGGATGCTGAAAACCAACCAGGTCTGAGATGTATATAAGGCGTGGAGAATGGGAAAGTACACCGCTCTGCCTCCCGATGTCCACCCAAACGTATCGACTTCCCGACTTTCTCTCACTGCTTTCCAAGAATCCTGGGAGCATAATCAATCCCCATTTCAAGGAAGCTGAAGCTTCACATAGGGCATGGATACAGAAGAACCTTCCGGGAAACTCTGCAAAGGTGATCGTCCAATATTCACATCTGTCGATCTATCTTTTCTGATCCCTTTCAAAATTAGATAGCGGAGGAAGCTGACGGCCTTTTGTTTACTGCCATGCTGTGCCCGCATGCTTCCTACGAATGGTTGTCTGCACTTTCGATCTGGAATGAGCTAGGGTTCGTAGTCGATGAGCTGCTGTATGTATCATTTTATTTTTCCTCTTTCCACGAGCTCAGACAATCAGCATAGAGACCATTGTTCAAAAGAAGAAGCACTGGCTCTTGGACGTTCGTGGGTGGACTCACTTGATGACACAAAACCAATGCAGCATCCTCTGATGTCATTGATGCAGAAGTCGGTCGACCTTCTGATTTCGCATTTCGTCTCGCCGAACTTACGATCTCGAATGTAGGGATATCATGCCCAGAATAAGAACAGCTTTCGGCTTTCATTGGCTGCGTTTCGTCGCTGACAACAAGAAATGGACATTTGCTGCGGTACAAGAAAGGCGAGATCGAGGAACACATTTGAACGCCACAGGCGACATTCAATCGTACTTCAACCTGCGGTGGGAGACGGTCGGTGCTCCTCTAACCCTCACTATTGCTCGGTCCGGCTACTCCTTGGATATTCCCGACGACGTCTTGGCTCATCGAACTGTACAAGAAATGGAACGCGCTATGATAAATGTAATGTTAATTACAAACGTGAGGGGCAACAGGTTTACCAAAATTTCATAATTTACCTTTTTGTTGTTTTAGGATGTCTACTCCTATGTCAAGGAATACAAGGTCGACAAGGGGTGCAGCAACATCTTGACAGTCATTCGCAATGATCAAGAGACTTGCCATCTGGATTTGCAGGGCGCACTTGATCATTTAGGGAAGCTGGTCGAGGCCAGCGTGAAACGTTTTCATGAATGTGTGCGCGATTTACCGTCCTTCAACCCAGAAATCGATGCGTACCTCGCCTCGTACGCAGAAGCTCTGGTCGAAATGGCCGCAGGGAACGTGAACTGGCATCGTGTCAGTCGTCGCTATAATGTGTTCCAGAACGAAGAGGACAGAGAGAACAATATCGTAAGGTGGGCGTTGTGACAGCAGCTTGAGGAAGCGACCACTGTTTTGTTTCACTCTTGACCGTTTTTGTCCCCAATGTGTTGTTTTCATCCTCGTGTAGTCTGAATCGTCTGTTGTACTCGTCTTGCCTATGCTTCGGTTTCTTCGAATCGTCCAATTGTTATGCGATGTGTGTAGCTGGTCCGAGTATCCGTCCCCGTTTTGCAATGAGAAAAACCGTTCGTCGATATTCCAGTGATGCACATTGAAGAAAATAAGATGTCGATCCGACTTTTAGGATCAAACATGAGGGATAGCTCGGTCAGAACACACAATATATATAATCTTGGATTCAATAATCCACACCCCACGTTGTTCGTGTTCGTCGGGATGCTCATGAGATCCGTCTGCTGGCAGTCAGTGCAGTACGTTCAACCTTTGATTGTGTCAGTTGAATGCACATACCAGGTGAATTCATTATTGCAAGACGGAATAAATGAAGCATCGCTTGACAAAATTGAGGAAATAAATGAACCTCAACGTACGGTGAACTTGACGACCCTCATTTCGACGTGTCTGATCGCGATCAGGAACCCAGGATTCGCTTCTATCTGAGACGTTGCCCGAACAGCAGGACAATTGGAAACTGGTTCAACGCCTGCGAACTTGAACAGCCCTGAAAAAAACATCAGCTTTGATTCTGCGGTGCATCTGTCCCAAGTGATCAGGCGCGTAGACCGGCGTGTTAGGAGAAAGCTGACTGCATAAATGGAATCGAGTAAACAATACGCACCGTAGTTGTGCCGTGAGTTTTCTACTAGCTCGGGGTTCAACTCGGACGGCAGCCTCGGCTTGCTAAAATAAACTCGGATGGCACACTTCCATGTTTACGCATAAAAAAGTGCACCGGCAGCTTGACTTGAATCATTCGACTCATCTGAGTCGAGATTATAGCAAGGACTCAGAGACAACGACGGTCGTCGACAGCCCACGTTTGAGATCGATCCTGGTCTTTTAGAAACTTGGTTTGGATTTACTTATTTACTTATTCGCTTGATTCCACCCCGGTAAATATGCTCGGTACAGGGTTACTAGTAGACAGGAGTTGCAAACTGCTCAGCATGTCACGTATTTGGTTGAATAAACTTACTTTTCAAGTACGTTCGGTGAGCAGCGACTCGTCCGTCGGAACGATTGGAGTCCAGACTAAGCATCATACCACCATCATACCATGATGGCCGCAAAAATTGTGATACTGGACCGGCCAGGATGGAACACGACGGAAAGTGGCCTGGGCCGAAGTTCTCCAAGCTAATCTCTGCGTGGTATATCAACCTCCATCTTCCGATAGGACCACTGGCACTCCTTGCCCTACCTCTACGCTTGTCCTGTCACGTCGCAGCCCTTCGGGCCGCTCCGCTCCAACACCTGGCGACTGGCCGAGCGATTGATTACAGTTGGTTGCTGAAAATTTGTTCTCACGATCTCTGATTCAGACCACCTCGCCAAGCGATGCTTTCGTACCGCCTTTCTTCAAGTTCATCAAATATGTACGAGCAAATAAGGAGATTAAGGGTCCTTCAAAAAGCTTTTTCTACAGTAACTTAGTCTGATATACTTACGCATCGATGCGATGCGTTCGATTCATACATGTAAGTACTAGTACTATCAGCTTTAAGATTCATGATCATACTGTATCCGCATTTCAGTTCGGAAACCGTTACGGTATGGCTTGGTTTGAACATTTATAGGTATAGTATTCCCAATTTTCACTCGAATTTTGAGAGCTCTGATCGGAGGAGAAACAATAAGTATAGCCTGTGTGCGTCAAACGGTGACATTACATATTGGAAGCGAGGGGTGGAAGCGACTGCTAAAGCAAATCTAGTTGGCACATGGCGTAACGATGTATGAATACGTGAAAAACCACCCGGCGGATCTGAAATCTGAGATATATAATGCGTGTTGTGTCCCTGGCAATGCGAAAGCACGCCGCTCTGCCTCCCGATGTACACCCAAACGTATCGACTTCCCGACTTTCTCTCGCTGCTTTCCAAGAAACCTGGGAGCATCAATCCCCATTTCAAGGAAGCTGAAGCTTCACATAGGGCATGGATACAGAACAACCTTACGGGGGACTCTGCAAAGGTGATCGTCCAATATTCACATCTGTCGATCTAGTATCGTTTCTGATCCCTTTTAAAATTAGATAGCGGCGGAAGCTGACGGCCTGTTGTTTACTGCCATGTTGTGGCCACATGGTTCCTACGAATGGTTGTCTGCACTTTCGATCTGGAATGAGCTAGGGTTCGTAGTCGATGATCTGCTGTATGTATCATTTTATTTTCCCTCTTTCCACGAGCTCAGACAATCAGCGTAGAGAACATTCTTCAAAGGAAGAAGCACCGGTTCTTGCACGTTCGTGGGCGGACTCACTTCACGATGATGCAAAACCCATACAGCATCCTCTCATGGCATTGTTACAGAAGTCAGTCGACCTTCTGATTTCGCATCTCGTCTCGCCGAACTTACAATCTCGAATGTAGGGATATCATGCCCAGTATAAGGACAGCTTTGGGCTTTCATTGGCCCCAATTCGTCACTGTAAACGAGAACTGGTTATTTGCTATGGTACAAGAAGGGCGAGATCGAGAAGCACATTTGAACGCCACAGGCGACATTCAATCGTACTTGAACCTGCGGTGGGCGGCGATCGGTGCTTCTATATCCCTCACCATTACTCAGTCCAGCCACTCCTTGGATATTCCCGACGAGGTCTTGGCTCATCGAAGTGTACAAGAAATGGAACGCGCTATGATAAATGTAATGATAATTACAAACGTGAGGCCTTGAGGGGCAACAGGTTTACCAAATTTCATAATTTACCTTTTTGTTGTTTTAGGATGTCCACTCTTATGCCAAGGAATACAAGGTCGACAAGGGATTCAGCAACATCTTGACAGTCATTCGCAATAATGAAGAGACTTGCCATCTGGAATTGCAGGGCGCACTTGATCATACAGGGAAGCTGGTCGAGGCCAGCGTGAAACGTTTTCATGAATGTGTGCGCAATTTACCGTCCTTCAACCCAGAAATCGATGCATACCTGGCCTCGTACGCGGAAGCTCTGGTCGAAACGGCCGCAGGGAACGTGAACTACCATCGTGTCAGTCGTCGCTATAATGTGTTCAAGAACGAAGAGGACAGAGAAAACAATATCGTAAGGTGGGCGTTGTGACACCAGCTTGAGGAAGTGACCGCTGTTTTGTTTTACTCTTGGCGGTTTTTGTCCCCAATGTGTTATTTTCATCCTCGTTGTAGTCTGCACCGTCTGTTGTACTCGTCTTGCCTATGCTTCGGTTTCTTCGAATCGTCCAATTATTATGCGATGTGTGTAGCTGGTCCGAGTATCTGCCCCCGTTTGCAATGAGAAGGATCGTTCTTCGACATTCCTGTGATCCACCCTCGAGAAAAGGATATGACGATCCGACTTTTAGGATGGCTCGGGTGAAGCTCTGATTCTACACATTACGTCGTTCGTGTTCGTCGGTATGCTCAAGAGATCCGTCGGCGGGCAGTCAGTGCAGTACTTGCGACCTTTGACAAGCATCCGGGTACTTATGAGTGGGGAGGACAGGCGAGGGTGAGGGTGCGTGCGTGTCCGTTCGGAGATGCTGGGCGGGAGAGGCGAAGGTGCGCGCACGTCCTTATGGACACGCTACTATGTGGGAGACGGTGAGGAGGCGAGGGCGCGTCGTCGCGTTGTTAAGAGAGGAGGGTGGTGGTGAGGAAGAGACGAGGGTCACGGAGACGGTGAACCGTGAGGGTGAGGCGACCAAGAGAGAGAGGGAGGGAAACAGTTCCCACGCCCCCTCGTCACGCATCATGGGGTGCACATGCACGCACGCACGCACATCCTGACCCTCGCCTCGCCTTGCCCGCCCTCATCTTGTATGCGCCGCCGCGTCGTCCCCGCCCTTGGCCCCTTGCCCCGGCCTGGCCCTCAACTTATTATACCCCGTTCCCGATCAAACTTCGCCCCGTCGTCGCCTTCTCGCCGCATCAAGGCTTCCGATGGGAACAACACAACGAGTGGCGCGCACTGCAACTCGTTACGATGATTGCACCTGCTGACCGGCGTCCAAGGGAAGTGGGCTGTTCGCCCTACTCGACTCTGTTGCTCTCGTCAGCCCCGTTCATCGATGGCCTTGCGTACGTACTACTCACCGTCCCTCTTCCTTGGGCGAAACTTGGAAAACATACTGGGTCAGGTACAAAGATAATGTTACGCCTTCATCACCTGGCATACACGTGCATGCTCATCCACTCTCACGCAATTACCCTGTGCCCTGGGTGCTCGCTTTCGTTGTTATCTCGCTCGCCTTTGTGCGTACATAGCATCACTATCGTGGCATCTAAGCAATATACCCCACCTATCAGTCGAGGATTCTGAGGACGGTTTCTCTCATCTCGTCTCGACATCTTTCGTCAGATATTCTCCTTGAAGCTATGCTCTGGCGTCACTATCTGATTATCTCGCAGAACTGAGCTAGCAACGTGATTCATCATTCCAGACCCATTTTGACTGACCTACTCAAGTTGTACTCAAGAGCGAATTCTTCCCTATCGTACCACCCGTTGGTCCTCCAATTATGTGCTTCAAATGTACTAACCCTTGGACACCAGGGGACACGTCACCCGCTCAGACACGCGTTGACCACGCGCGCGCATCTTCACAGTCCTTGATTATTCTGAAGATCGAACCACTGGTGTGAGGCATATCCAACATTCGAGAGGACACGCGCGTAAGAAGTGTTGTTCGCTGTCGTACTGCCCGTTCGTTGATTGTGTACTCCACACGTACTTACCTTCAGGGGACATGTCGTCTGCACAAACTTTACACGCGCTCACCACACACGTGCATTTCAGCGACGTTAATCATCCTGAAGATGGAATCACCGGTCATGTTTCCCCACCTATCGTCAGCCCCGCGCCCGTCTTGAACGGCAAGGCAGGCGTTCCGCACATCACCCTCACCACACCGGGTTCCAAATTCCTCTCCAATCGCGCCCTCATCCTCGCAGCCCTCCCAAACGGCACAGTCAAGTTGAAGAATCTGCTCCATTCAGATGACACCCAGGTTATGATGGCGGCATTGCAGGCGCTCAATGTGTGTCATCTCTTCTTCCGCTTTTCCCGTGCTCACTCTCCACTCAGGCAGCCACCTTCGAATGGGCCGACAATGGCGAACCCTCGTTGTCACAGGTTCGGGAGGTAAACTTTCGCTTCCTCCGCCCTGCACACTGGCACAACTCTACCTCAACAATGCTGGTACTGCCGCACGCTTCCTCACTAGCGTCTGTACCCTTGTATCGCCCCTTATGCAATTTTTTTTTGGAACCGTGTGCCATGAGCGCGATCGTTGATTCAGGGTTAGATCCACCGTTGCGCTATTACCTCCCTCGCCTCCTGTGGCGCACCCTCGTGCGCCTCCTTGGACTCCCCAAATCGGGCGTCTTCACCATTGAGTGCGACGTACCCGCTCGCTGTCACCCCTGGGCGCTGGTTCGCGATCCCGCGAATCCGCAACACTTTCTTGCCCACGCCACCTTGCCCGCCCAGTCTGCCGTCCGTTGCGACAGCCCCCACAACCGCTGCTGCCAAGAACACGTCCGTCATCGGTTCCAGTCCACCTCACATATGGCCTTGAGCGTCCCAATCGGTGGACCCGTGACGGTCGTCTCTGTAGCGCTCTGCACAATGGTGTATCCCATTGGCTCGAGGACCTCTTTTGCGAAACGCGCGTCACCAAGGGATGACGATCCGATCGCCATGAGCACACCGGTAATGGCTATGCAATTGCATCAAGGCGATGCGCGATCAATTGGGTGCGTGCGCATTCTCATCCGCGTGTGGGATCGGTAGACTCAGGCTGAACCGAGTTACAGCCAAGTTTGTGGTCGAGAGGTCGAGTTCGATGATGGGATCATCATTTATGGGCGCTCGCTCGACACGCTCAAGCACGGCGCTTCGATTCATTATTATGACGACCACCGCGTTGCAGTGGTGTTTTCCGTGCTTGCTGAGGCTGTTGTGAACATCATTGAGGAAAAGTGGTGCATCGAAAAGACCCAATCGGTGGGACGACTTGGAGAACAAGGCAAGTATCATGCATGTGCATATGGAGTCCTATACTCGAGTACATGGGGCTTCGCTAAACACATTTGGATCACGTCGTATCCAGAGGCGGGTTTACTCTGTTCCAGGTCCAAATTACCTCTGGCATCATGATGGTCAACATGTAATAATTCAATCCCAAGTCTATTGTCTACCTATTATCATGCTTCAAACAGGACTGATACGATGGCGTTTCGTGATTCACGCGTTCATTGATGGGTTTTCACATTTTGTGACGGGTATTCGTGTTAGTGGAAACAACAAGGCCGCAACTGTCCACGAGTTGTTTATTGGTCCAATCATGGAACATGGAACACCTAGTCGTGTTCATAGAGACCATGTGGTTGCCGAGTGGAGGGAAGGCCACCGTGGCGGAGATCGTGGCTCGTACATATGGGGTCGGTGCGTACCAATTCAAAATGAGCTCATTATGTTGTCTATAATCTGAATTTCGCTGAAAGGAGTGTCCACAATATCCGAATCGAACGCCTCTGGTGTGATGCCACCAGGGGCTTTGGTGCCAAATGGAAGGAATTTTTTCAGGGTCTTGAGATGTATGACGGATTAGATGTCAACCTGGACGCTCACGTCTGGCTCCTCCAGATGTTGTTTATCGATCATATCAATCGCGATGCAATCGAGTGGGCGGAAGCATGGAATCACCACTCAATTGCTATTCAAGGGGAGCGACCACGCAGCCCCAAGGGACATGTTCTTCTTTGGGATGCTTCAGCATGGTCTGCGTGGTGTTGACGCTGCACAATTTCCGGGCGAGGCAGACAATATTGATGATATTCAGGGATATGGAGTTGACTGGGAAGCATTTGACGAGGATAGTATCCGGGAAACATCACCTCGAAGAAAATGACATTGACAGAGAAGTCGATAATCCTTTTGTTACTGGTCCCATACATCTCTCTGACATTCAGATTCCCGAAGCATATTGTCCATTTACCGTTAGATAAATGCAGCAACTCGAGCAGCAGCTGACAACCCTACCTCACTGCCAAGTTACAAACACTATGCATGTTTACGTCTTCTGTGGATAGATGCACTACAGTTTTGCCAGGATCTTAGTAGTATTGATAGTTAGTCTCCCCCTCTATCGACTCCTCGTGGCAATTCCAGGTAACCTCCCTGATTGTCTGCACATCACTGCAGTCCTCCGACCTTCAAGTTGCCGTTGCCGCTCGAACGTACAATGCCTTTCTCCGCAACGGTGAGGCCACCATGCCGACCCGCGGTCAATCTGCTACTCGTGAGCATGCCGTGGGTCGTCGTCATCGTACTGCGAGTTGTTGTTGTCGTCGTGTCGTGCCATGCCGTGAGGAGTAGTATTCGTCGAACCGAGAGCTACAGCGAGGGGTGAGCAAGGGAGGACGAGGACGAGGAGAGACGTGCTCACCGTCATCGTCGCGTCCTCGTCGTTCGTCGTGGTGCCACGTTGTACCAATATTAATGTCGTTCGTCGACGTGGTGGTGGTGCCGTTGCGTCGTTCGTCGACGTATGTCATCGTCATTTCAGGTTGCTGCCAGTGTGTCGTCGTCGTCGGTGCCACCTACCCCGTGTGTGGGTACGGTTTGGTGCGGGTGCGGGTCAGTGCCAAAACACCCGCGGGTTTACCGATGACAGGCCTATGTACCGTATCTCGCCGTCGGTCGGTGCGCAATATGCTCGAGTAGCGTGCGTTCGCGTGTATTAGGGTGAACTTGACACCCGTATGATACCGAGAAGGTAATATAAGTATATAAGGCGTGGAGAATAGGAAAGTACACCACTCTGCCTCCCGATGTCCACCCAGACGTATCGTCTTCCCAACTTTCTCTTACTGCTTTCCAAGAATCCTGGGATCATACTAATCAATCCCCATTTAAAGGAAGCTGAAGCTTCACATACGGCATGGAGACAGAACAACCTTACGGAGGGCTCTGCAAAGGTGATCGTCCAATATTCACATCTGTCGATCTAGTATCGTTTCTGATCCCTATTAAAATTAGATAGCGGAGGTAACTGACGGGCTTTTGTTTACTGCCATGTTGTGGCCACATACTTCCTACGAATGGTTGTCTGTACTTTCGATCTGGAATGAGCTAGGGTTCGTAGTCGATGATCTGCTGTATGTATCATTTTATTTTCCCTCTTTCCACGAGCTCAGACAATCAGCGTAGAGAACATTCTTCAAAGGAAGAAGCACTGGCTCTTGGACGTTCGTGGGTGGACTCATTTGATGATACAAAACCAATGCAGGACCCTCTCATGTCATTGATACAGAAGTCAGTCGACCTTCTGATTTCGCATCTCGTCTCGCCGAACTTACGATCTCGAATGTAGGGATATCATGCCCAGAATGAGAACAGCTTTGGGCTTTCATTGGCTCCGTTTCGCCGCTGACAACAAGAAATGGACATTTTCTGTGGTACAAGAAGGGCTAGATCGAGAAACACATTTGAACGCCACAGGCGACATTCAATCGTACTTGAACCTGCGGTTGGAGTCGATCGCTGCTCCTCTAACCCTCACTCTTACTCGGTCCGCGCACTCCTTGGATATTCCCGACGACGTCTTGGCTCATCGAATTGTACAAGAAATGGAACGCGCTATGATAAATGTAATGATAATTACAAACGTGAGGGGCAACAGGTATACCAAAATTTCATAATTTACCTTTTTGTTGTTTTAGGATGTCCACTCTTATGTCAAGGAATACAAGGACGACAAGGGGTCCAGCAACATCTTGACAGTCATTCGCAATAATGAAGAGACTTGCCATCTGGATTTGCAGGGCGCACTTGATCATTTAGGGAAGCTGGTCGAGGCCAGTGTGGAACGTTTTCATGAATGTGTGCGCGATTTACCGTCCTTCAACCCAGAAATCGATGCGTACCTCGCCTCGTACGCAGAAGCTCTGGTTGAATTGGCCGCAGGGAACTTGAACTACCATCGTGTCAGTCGTCGCTATAATGCGTTCCAGAACGAAGAGGACAGAGAAAACAATATCGTAAGGTGGGCGTTGTGACAGCAGCTTGAGGAAGCGACCACTGTTTTGTTTTACTCTTGACCGTTTTTGTCCCCGATGTGTTGTTTTCATCCTCGTTAACTTGTAGTCTGAACCGTCTGTTGTACTCGCCTTGCCTATGCTTCGGTTTCTTCGAATCGTCCCGGGAGCTTCCGGTGACAGAGGATCGACGTCACCGGAAGTGGGTTTTCGGGCTCCGACGACGAAGAAGCTATATAATCCATCGAGTGTATGCTCGTGGATCTTGGCCCGCTTCTTCGTCGTCGACGCGCCTTTTCTCTCTCTCTCTCTCTCTTTCGACCCAGTCGGACCCACCCACCATCTCCCTTTTTCGTTTGTTTTCCCTTTTCGTTTGTTTTCCTGTAGCAGTTGTCCTTGCCTGACATTTCCCCCTCTGTACTCCTACATAGTCGTGTCGTCTCAATCCAGCCTCGTCCTGTTTTTCTCCGTGGCGTGCCTTCCCGTGCGATCCTATTTATCTCCCACCGCTTCGGGTCTCGGCACACCCCAGTCAGTCGGTCCGAGATCACATGCTCTGGCTGGGCTGCGCCCCACCTAAGGAAGGCTTGTCACACCAGGACTGCCTCACCACAGTCACAGTCCTGCCACAGTGCAGGGTTATCACATACTATCATCACATCACATCGCGCACAAGCTGGGCAACGTCAGTTCTCACTGGCAACGATTCCACGACCAACAGAGATCAATCGATCAAGAATGGATCGCCCGTCGTTCATCCTCTAGTCAGGCTCCAGAGACGTGGGTGTCTCCTTTGTCCTTCACTTCAAATCCGGGGACAGTTTACCGGCAATGCCAACAGTGACGACAAAGATATTTGGCAAGGATGTTGGTTGAAAGTCACTCCGAAAGTGGAGATACTTAGAAGTACAGAGGGGGTATAGAGAAGTCCATCTTAATAACCGAAGCCAGTAACAATCCACGACTACTGAATGTCGACTATACGCACGCTGTCTATCAACTCCCCTAACGGCATCTCTGCCTTGATCTGAACCTTGATAAGACTGTCCGTCGCGACACGTTTGTACAGCACGCGCCCCTCCGAAGCAAGCAACAGCGCACCGAACGGCTGCTTGAGTCGAACGACCAGCCGCAAGGCACGCACGGCTAGATCAAACTGAGGAGCCCCGCCGGAGAAATCCCCGTCCAGAAGGGGACTGATCCAAGGGTGGATGAGGACCAAGCCGTGCATTCTGACCAAGTCGTCGCTGGTCTCAATGCGTATGTCACCGAGGATGGGCGTAGTGGCATGATAGACACGAACGATCGAGTTCGATCCAGGTTTTGCTGTGATGGCGGTGAGGGATGTCAGGGAGAAAACAAATCCAGGAAGGTGGAGTCGACCAGTGACGATCGAAAGGGGGGGAAGGTCATACAGTCGCTCGTACAACTGTACGGCGAGCAAGGCGTCAGGCAAGGATGACTGCAAGGACATGGTGTCCATCTCAGCGGTCTCCGAGTCGATCGGTTGCGGAACGTGAAGGGGCTCGATCTGGTTGTAAACAGTGAGGTCGGCAGGGAGGTAGCTGTTGGTATTACTACTTGAGTTTCCAGCCCGAGTCCAGGAGAGAAGTGTGACGTTATCCGATGATTGGGTCAAGATGTACTCCAGAAGACGACGGACTGCTCGCGTGCCCTCGCCATATATGACCGGGAGTGCGACATCAAAGATACCGAACAGACAGTATGCGATATCTTCTACCCGCGTTGTCTCGCGCCTTGAAGCCAGGTACAACTTCTCGCGCGCCCTCGTCAGCCCCGGTTGAAGTGTAGCGAGGGCCTGAGTAGCAAACTTGGTTGCCTCTTCCATCTCGGAGAGAATGAGGGGCGATTCCTTGTGATTGAATATGTCGAGATCAAGGTATGGCTTCCAGTCTTCCGTATAGAATTGTACGACCTTCGATGCGACGTACTCTTGGTATGTCCATCCACGAGTGTTCCAGATGCTCTTCCACAGAGACCCAGGCTTCTGAGAGTCTGAGAAAACCCCAAGAAGATGGACGACTGTCAGTGCCGCACGACAATACCACTGGAACATGGCAACGACCGATTCTTGCTGAACTCCCTTGTCGCTCTGGTTAACACAGCACGTATCACTCCATGCCCACCGGAAGCGCCGAGACTGCACGAGTTTGCAAAAGTTGATGAGTTTGTTGTTCGCGGGGGATGCAGGGAGTCCATAGATTGGAGTATTCTCGACCATCTGGAATGATGGCTCGGGTGGCTGCCACCTGTGCGAGAACATCGCATATTCATAAAATTTCTCCACTTCCTGCTCGATGCATGGACAGTCGAGCCGATCGCGGGTAATCATGGAAGACCGCAACTTGTTGGACATCGCGCATTCCTCGAAAGCTGTTGTGAGCATTGTCTTATCATGAAGACGACCAGTGGCGGTGTCGATAAGCACACGGGGAATGTCACGGACAGTCTGTTCGACGACTTTTCGAATCAGTGGGGTCGTGTCGAGATAAAAACCTCGTATGTCTGTCGACTCAAAATCAGCCCAAGTTGTCTGCGCAACATGAATGAGAACGACTCACCCTGAACTCGTGGGTCAGACGAATTCTCCATCCTTGAGAGCATCGTCTCAAATGCGTCGAATGCCTCCTTGTAACGCCCTAGGCTATGTAATACCGCATGTTTCCTTTTGTACCCCTCGTAGCTCGATGGGTCGTGTTTAGTGACCTGATTGTACAGTCAGCGCCGTCAACTCGGCATGCCGTGCGGATCAATGTATACCTGGGTGGCATTTACGAGCTCGTCCTCCAACAAACCTACTCGCGCCTTGCAGCATTTGACTATGATATCACTGATATTTTCCGGGTGAAGCGAGAGTGCGATCGAATAGGATCTAATGGCCGCATCATGGTTCTTTGCATCCATTTCTGTATTGCCCCCCTTTTCCAGTTTTTTGGTACAACGTCGTCGAAAATCTGGGGATATGCTCAGATTGGTCTCCGAGGCCCAATGGGATTTCTCACCAAGTTCCCATTGTAGTCGCTCATCGTAGGTGCTTGTCTCCTCCGACAGCTCCTTTTCCATCTTTTGGAGACATTCAATCCCCTCCATAAGACGATCGTCACCTTCGAGAACATTGCAAATCGTCCGATAAACACAAAATCTTGAAGGCTTGAGCTGAATGAAACGAGATTTATGATGCAGTTCTAGACGGCCATATATACCAAACCTTTTCTGTGGCACCCAATGCCTCGCTTACTGAGCAACGAGAGAGTGTCATTCTCGCCCATCCCGTCAGTACACCTTCCGGAGGCGAGGGAGTAAGCGACATGGCAGTGGAGTAAGCTGAGAGAGCTTCATCGTGCTTCTTGGAACCCGACGCCTCATCTCCGATCTCCTGAAGCTTTGATACACATCGGTGCGTGAATTCTAGTGGAAGAGATTCAATATACTACTATAGGACAAGATGCACAAACTCACCGTTCAGCCAATCGGTGACTAGTTTGTTATGCCTCAGATCCTCAGTCATCATATTCGAAATATGTTGTGCAGCATCATATATGCGGCCATCTGCATACAACGTTTCGGACACATGCTTCTTTTCGTATACACGGAGGGAAGATTGACATCCGACGAGCTGGTTATCGAGTTCGTGAACGGTTAACTCGAGCTCGTTTGTTCTTTGTGCGATGGGTTCTGAAAACGGATCAGATTGTCATCAGTCAAGATAATTAGAAATGTACCCGTTTTCGTGTCCCGTGGATCAGCGATAGCGCGTAGTGATCTGATAGTCTCGGTCAATCGAATGACTGAGTCTTGAGATGCGGCAAGCGCGCTGCGAAGTTCTTTGCCCGATTCATCAAGATGAATGATTTTGCGAACTGATAACGGGGCTGTCAACGAAGTGGACTAGAAGGCGGAGAGAACGCACTTGAGGATTCATTCTGTGCACGAAGGGACTTGATCATTTCATTGAGACCTGTTTTTTCATCGTCGGATATAGCTAGTCGGGTACGGAGTTCTTGAACAATTTTCTCGAGATTCGCTATGTCATCCTCTGGTGGAAATGAATATCAGCACAGCGGAGTAATTCAGATGATAAGCATACTTTGACGCGCGTCCCTGGCAATGTCACAAACATTCGGTGTTTCAATCTTCAAGCAATCGACGTGGACATTAAGAACATGATCTCGCATGAGAAACATTACTCACATTGTTGTGGGGTAAAGGAAGGATATCACAATTTTGAAGTGTGATGTTGTCGCCTCCAGCGGTCGCAATGGTGTAGCTTGGCGAGATGACCATAGACCAGATGTCATGGGAGTGGTAGATGATGTTCCCAACTTGTTGATGTGTCGTAGTGTCCCAGAGTGAGACTGACGAATTAGCGGAGGCTGCGATGACTGTGTCGTTGCGTGCCAGTTCGATACACCTTGAATTCTTGTCACTATGAATGCGCCATTTTGCGAGCATTTTCTGGGTGGACACGTTGAAACAGTGAATGTTGCCGCCTCCGGACAAGGCAAAGAGGCGGTTCGAGTCGCTCGCCCAGGCAAGGGATCCACGTGAGTTGACGTGAATTGGAAAGTCTGCGAGGAGGCCGCCGTCGCTGCTGTCGTGGATCCGAACAGAGTCACGCCTCCACGTGGCGGTAGCGATACGTCGTCCGTCAGGAGAGAACTTGACAGCGACGACCCAGCCGTCGTGTTTGAGAGGACCGAGGAGTCGTTCGCTCGTTGGAAACGACCAGATACTGAGCGTCTTGACATCCGATCCCGCCGCGATTCTCGTTCCATCTGCAGAGACGTCCAATGCATTCACCGCCCAGCTGTGTGCTTTGAACTGGACCACCTTTTTGTGTGTTTTTGCGTCCCAGACGCTCACTTGACCACTCTCCGTCCCACACACGATCCGTTTGCCGTCTTGCGAAACCGCCAGATTGTAAACATCTGTGCCAGCGTCCATTTGCTCCCCAACCTCCTGGCCATCCTCCACGCGCCATTGTTGAATCTTCCCTTTATGTCCTGCGCTGACGACGTACTTCCCGTCAGCAAGAAAGGCAACAGTATTTATTCCATCTAGAGCTTTGATTCTAATTAGCTTCGCGTCAGTTGCGACATTCGAGGCAGAGCTCGATGCCTGAGCATCCGTCAGTAATTCTCTTTTGTTAGTCACCGATGCTCGCACCTGCTGACCGCCGCCCAAGCGAATTTGACTGTCCGCCCTACCGTTCGGCTCTGTTGCTCTTGTCAGCATCGCCGTTCATCGATGGCCATGCCTACACTCACCATTCTGAATCCTCTTCCTTGAGCTCGACTTGGAAAACATACTGGGTCAGGTGAAGAGAAAGTCTGTGGTCATTTACTCTCACTCACTGGGACACGACTATATATTCCTAGGCCCTTTTACCCCTGTTCCTGGACCAGGTTCATCGAACGGGGCCACAGTACTGTGTGCAATTTTTGGCGAGAACTGGCTTAGTCATTGTTTGTTTGTATGTATGTGTGCTAATAATAATATTATGTGTCGCTCTGTGGCACAGTAAGGCACGAGCAGAGCCTGTGACAGAGTGTATTTGGAGCGTAGGCGAATGAGTCGTTTTTCATCCCGCTGTGACCCGCCCTCGCAGCTCACGCCTGTTGCCCGACGCGCTTCCACCCGCCTCCCGTCTCTCACACCCGTTCCGTACATCACTTCGCTAATAGTCTCCCGCACTCCGATCGCATGAATGTACATACACCCGCAATCCATCCTCTCTTTCCCCCTCAGAGCAGCGCCCTTGCGACCTCCCAAAGATTAGGAACCATAAGTACCTGAATAATCACCTGATGTATCCGGGTGACTTGTTTGTCCGTGCCTCAGGTACAAGTTATCAATACCTTCATCGCCTGCCAAAATACACGGCACATGCTCAGTTACCTGGGCGCCGATATCTCCCTTGCCTTTACGCGCACGTGCGATTGCCATTGTGGTCGTCCGGGTTTGCTCGACGAGGAAATCACGATATAAGCAAGATGGAGTCGGTCAAGGATTGAAATGAGTTTTCGGGGATGCAAACGAGCAAGCGTCAATCGTTTTGGGCACAAAGGTTCTATCCGGATGTCGAGGTTGGCGTATCATGATGCGACACACTGTAGACGTGGCCCTCTTAAGCAGCATCGCGATGCGATCGATTTCAATGTGCCCCAGACTGTCAATGAGTGCTGGACGGAAAGGACATCAACTTTATATGTTCGTCAACGGTGTCACCGGTCTACGGAAGCTTGCTGAATCATGACAGACACCCCACCCGTTTCCCTGTCGACTCATCCCTAGCCCACACAGCAGCAAAGAATACCTCGAGCACATTCCATCACAGTTTTGAAGGGGAAGACGGTAGAATTTTATCCAAAGGGTAGGTGAAAGGTATGCACAATCAAATACACATATCCGTAATCATGAAAGCGCTGCAAGAACGACAGCCTCACCATCTGCAAGTCCTGCCTTGAACGCGGCGCGATAGTGATCTTCGGTCCCTCGCGAAATTTCTCCGCCTATCGCACTCAGACTATCTTGAATGTATTGCTCCGTGAACCCGAGTCTCGACCACCCATGCTGTGTAAAGATCTTCGCTGTTTGATACCCGTCCGAGTATCCCCTCACCAACGATTGTTGTTGCGAGGCCGTCGCTTTCCATGGTGTGTTAGGGTTGTCTCCTTGGACCACCATCGGGGAACTCTCGAGCCTTCTGAGGATATCGGACTGGGAAGGGATGGTCATGCTAGCCACTGCAGAATATGATCGCTGAAGCGCAGCAGGATCCAAGGGAGGCGGTTTCTCATATGAGAAAAAGGTACCCGGGAGGCTTTTCCCAACGGCGGCTTTGAAGCACCAGCCTTGGTCCGCATTGCAGTCTTCCTTGTCGTACGCTGGTTGACCTGGTTAGAATATCGATCCCGGGGCTGGCTAAGAGAAAGGAAGTGATGAGACTACGCACACCAAAATGACCAACCGGCGCTCTTGTTCGCGTAGACGCCCATCTGACTCGTACAGAACTGCCTTCTTGCACCGTCGGGATCGTGCTGCGTCGAGAGACTCTGAGTGGTCAACGCGCACGACCATTCGCCCATCACCAGATTTCCGCGGGCTTTTGCGCTAGCTGACTCAAGATCATTGGAGATCGCTCCTCTGAGATCATTCGTATGCTGGGATGCCGGCTCGGAATCGTCCGCGGGAGTGAAGACGAAGTAGGAATGGTGATCCTCGACGACAAAGTCCGAGCGCCCAGATAGATATGAACTATACTTCTGGATGTTGAAAGCATCGTGAATGTACATGGGAAGGCTCTGGAGTCCTCCAGGGGAATTTTCAAGTCGTCGCATCGCCATTATCGCATTTGAATCTGTTCAGAGTCAAACCTTCACCGAGGATATACAAGCTGAGGTATCTTGCTCACAGAAATCAGGCAGCGTGGGTACGTCCACTGGCTCGTTCAGTATCTCAATGCCCACGACGTTGGTGGCAAATTGAAGTTGTTGAGCCAAGTGCGTCAGAACGTTCATTGTCTTGTTGATATATGCGGGATTGGTGAACAGCCTCGTCTGACCATCCGATATTCCCGAATGTGACTGCCCGTTTTGGCTGCCAACAGCGCCATGAAGGTCGACCAGCACCCCGATCCCGGACTGGGCGGCCATGTTGATCGCACCAACGACTCGAGGCCATGCGTTTACGTAGACTTGAGCGTACGGCGCGAAAGGAGTGCCTTCGAGGAAGTCGGACCCGAGCATCCAGTATCCAACAGGGAGGCGGACGGTGTTGATGCCGATGGACGCCATGTAGTTGAAATCCGACTGATTGATGAACGTGTCCCAGTGCCGCTCGAGTACAGCGCGCGCGTTCGCGAGGGATCCCCAGCCCGAGGCGACGTCTATTTCTGCTGTGCGTGGTTCCGAGGCGCAGGTAAAGAGGGAAGGGACCATCCAGTTCTCTTGTACGAACCTATCGAGTAATAGGAAACAAACGATGGAGTACGATTTGGGATTGTAGGAGGGTGGTATTTTTCAGAGGGTACTTACCACGATCCTAGGTTGACGGCCTGTTGCTGCCGATAGCGATATATAGTCGCTGCAGCCGCGTCGAATGGCGCAAAGGCCTGGTTGGCCGGTGGTGGGGGGTCGTACGGTACCACCGAGCACTGTGGGCCAGTAGCGGTGGCGCCAGCTATCGGAGGATGGACGATCGTCTCGTCGTAGCTCGAGCCGACCTGGCCAGAAAAGTTGAATCCTACATCGACCGGTGCGCTCGAAAAGTCAGGCCCGATAAAAGTGGAGTAGCCCATAGAGTATGCGGTGCTATTGTTGTTCGTCAGCGAGTCGCTCAGTGGGCCGGGGATAGGCTTGTATGACCCTTCGACCAAACCCAAAGCTCGAAGGAGGATGACGAATGTATCGACATATGACGACGGCATAGTCACGACCTTGCGTTTCCGATAGGTTCGTCCGAATTTGAGAGACCGTGCTGTACGGGTTGCGATGGGTATCTGAGTTCGCCTGGTCTAATTCAAAATTAGGCCAAAGGCTCAGGTGAGCCTTTCGTGCGTCATGCATTCATGGTCGAAGATTGATCCTCTGGCGGGAAGGATCTTCGTTTATGGAAGGAAAGTGCCAACCTAAAGTTCCCAGCGATGGCCTCAAGATGGCCTAGCAGGCAAGTCGAGACGGTTTAGTCTTTGCGTGAGAAACAAAGTGGCGCGGTGACCGCTCTTCACTTCGCTGTCCCTATAGCTCTGAGGGGCTTCACTCATTCGTTTAGTCGTCTTCTCGCACCTAAGGCCTAAGTACCCGTCACTTCCCTCACAGCCCTCTGCCAAACTTCTTGCGTCGATGCATTGTACACTAATTCGATTGCATGCCAGTGAGACGTCAGAGTGCCCCTCCCACTGCTCCTCCGCCATCGACCCATCTGCATCATGGCGACCTGGAAACAAGATAGACACTCGTGCGTGAACACATACCTTGAACAGTGACGTGCAGTGCACCCCACCTGGACAGATCCAACAGAGGTAATTTCGACGACGGACTCCAAGGACAGTGCGGGGCATCGGAGTGATGACATGACGTGGTACGAAGAGCGAACATAAATCGAATGTCGGACGCCTTTGCTCAGCAAAGTACACATCCTAAATGTCAGTCGCTTGAATTGCATGGACAAACTAGGTGATACTATGAGGTATACTGTAAGATTGCTCCGTATACAAACATGCTCGTTCGGTAGACTAGTTCGTACAAGTAAAGAGTAGCATAGGGAAGGGGGGAAAAGTCATGCTGAAACAGTTGTTTTCGACAAGGGTCATCTACCAAAGTGAATGAAAGGAACCCAAGAACTAAAGGGAGCGCCAGAGTCGCGAAGTTTCTGGACGGCGCAGTGTAACGCTACTGCCGCCTCTGTACTGTCGGGAGCCCGGCTACCATCTCGAAACAGGTGCTCGTACACGTCCCTGGCCACCTTTGGTGCGTCATTGTCCATTATCGACCACATCGTCCCGATCACACTACTATACCCAGCAAGAAGCATCCCAGCTGCAAGATGAACGGATTCTTCCGACAACGACTCATCTCCTTGCGCAGTCTGACAGGCAGACAGGAATGCAAGTCCACCTTGCGGGCGCGATAACTGCATAATGTCCGAAAGCTTCAAGCGATGATGGTTGGCGAGGCACAGCCCGCTGTCGAGCGGTGTCTTGGGATCCTGTATTCCGTGACATGCAAAATGGACCCAGTCGGTATTGTCCAACTTCTCCGTGACATCCTCGACAGTGCCATCAGAGTTCTGGAGGGTTACCAAAGGGGATTTCCTGCATAATTCACTGATGGAATCGATCTCGTGCTTCACCGAGAACAGTGAATTGAGTCCGTCTGTCGGTGGCTGAGGGACGACAAGTAGGCGAAGTTTGGAAGAAGGGTCATGCAAGGTATTCTGAGTCTGAGGTGACGATGCGAGCGAAGTCAAAGTCGGCAAATAGGAAGATATAACGAAATCAGAAATTTTGGTTCCCGGCTCAGCTGTGTGATAAAGGCCGGCAGCGTGTATGGGTAAAAAGGAAAAAGGACCAGTCGGACACCAGAAGATACGGGTCATTTGATCAGTGCCAGATGGTGGACTCTAATCTGGTGTCAGAATGGATCGACATTGAGACATATATCAATGACTTACGGAAAAGCCGAGTGCCTGAAGAACGGGGTTTACAGCCTTATCCCAAAGGAGTTTCAGAGTGAACTGATACAGATCATTCGGAGTATATTCTTCGAATCGTTGTAAATTTGCCAGTTTCGCAGCCCGGTCACTACCATCACCAAAAGATCCATCTAGCAACAAATCGAGAATCTTTTTCGAGAGGTCTGTATCCTCACAGGGGATGAGTTTATGGAGAGCATCGCGGGTGAAAACAAGACAATGCCGCTCGAGCAGCTCGCGGAGCATTCTTCGCAAGGCTTCCATATAAGCATAGCAAATTTCAGGGAGGGGCACATGGATGACACTCTCCAACTCCGCCATAACAATCAGTGCATCACATCTTTCTTCGCTGGCTGTGAGGTAAACGACTGGTCCGCAGAGGGCCAAGGCAGAAAGTTGCTTGATCGTCTTCGAAAGCAAGAATCGGTCGAAACCTGGCAAGGACCGGATCTGAAGGAGGAGATTCTCCCGTCTAAGTGCAAGATCATGATGTCTTTGGATGGTCTTCTCGAGCAATCGAGCGTCAGCGAGCGAAATATGTGCTGGCTGGCAGACTGCGGCATTGTCCCGAATACTAGCATGTGCTAGTTCCTGCGAGATTTGCCGGAACTGAGCAGCAAGGGCAGGATGGTCGTGAGCCAAGTCATCAACTGGAGTGCGAAGCTGTAGGAACTGAGTCCAGACAATGGAACGACCTTGCTCGAGCCACTCGACAGCCAGTTCAGGATCACCAACTTCAAGAGCAGAGGCAACTGAGTGACGTGTGACATGTCCTGCTTGCACGAGTAGACGATGACGCTCGGTGACTGGGAGTCCGAGCCATGCTAATTGTGGGAGAAGGTCGAGTGAAGACGCAGATGCATCAAGGAGAGCAGTAGTATTTCCTCGAAGTTGTGCACAGGAAATCCAGTCGTGAGAGGCACGAAAGCGGTCAGATGCAGGACCGATGGAAGCACGAGCGGCCATTGAAAAATTGAAAGTGGCAGCAGAGAGATCAGAAGAATCATGAGAGTGCATAAAACGCATATGGAATACCTCCCCAAGGCCAATCCAAAAGGTTGGTTTGGAGGGATGTCCATCGGGAGTGGAGTTTATTGCCTCCTGCTTCATGGAAATGGACCTGTTTAGATCCGCGAGGTCCCCGAGACGCCGAAAGCGACGAAATAATGGGTTCCCGAGGTTGTTCAACAGACCTGGCTTGTCTGGATGGCCATCGGGTGACCGACAGACAGCCTCCTCAAGCATCGTGATCGACCTGTTTAGATCCGCGAGGTCCCCCAGACGCCGAAAGCGACTCAATAATGAGTTTCCGAGGCTGTTCAAACAAGCCGCCTTGTCTGGATGGTCGTCAGGTGACAGACAGACAGCCTCCTCGAACATCGAGATCGATCTATTCAGATCCGCGAGGTCACCGAGACGCTCAAAGCGACTCGATAATGAGTTCCCGAGGTTGTTCAACCGACCTGGCTTGTCTGGATGGCCGTCAGGTGTCAGACAGACAGCCTCCTCTTTCATCGAGATTGACCTGTTTAGATCCGTGAGGTCCCCGAGACGCTCAAAGCGAAGAGATAATGAGTCCCCGAGGTTGTTCAAGCAAACCGGCTTGTCTGTATGGCCGTTGGGTGTCAGATAGAGAGCCTCCTCTTTCATCGAGATTGATCTGTTTAGATCCGCGAGGTCCCCGAGACGCTCAGAGCGACGAGATAATGAGTTCCCGAGGTTGTTCAAGCAAACCGGCTTGTCTGGATGGCCATCAGGCGTCAGACAGACAGCCTCCTCAAACATCGAGATCGATCTGTTTACATCCGCGAGATCCCCGAGACGTACAAAGCGACGAAACAATGAGATCCCGAGGCTGTCCAACTGACCTGGCTTGTCTGGATGGCCGTCGGGTGTCAGATAGACAGCCTCCTCTTTTATCGAGATCGACCTGTTTAGATCCGCGAGGTCTCCGAGACGCTCAAAGCGACGAGATAATAAGTTCCCGAGGTTGTTCAAGAAAACCGGCTTGTCTGGATGGCCATCAGGTGTCAGACAGATAGCCTCCTCAAACATCGACATCGACCTGTTCAGATCCGCAAGGTCCCCGATACGGTCAAAGCGACGAGATAATGACTTCCCGAGGTTGTGCAAGAGAGCCGGCTTGTCTAGATGACCGTCGGGTGACAGACAGAGAGCCTCCTCAAACATCGAGATCGACCTGTTTAGATCCGCCAAGTCCCCGAGACGCTTAAAGCGACAAGATAATGAGTTCCCAAGGTTGTTGAATAGACATGGCCTGTCTGGATGGCCGTCGGGTGACAGACAGACAGCCTGCTCTTTCATTGAGATCGACCTGTTTAGATCCGCGAGGTCCCCGAGATGCTGAAAGCGACTCAACAATGACTTCCCGAGGTTGTCCAACCCACTTGGCTTGTCTGGATGGCCGTCAGGTGACAGACAGAGAGCCTCCTCTTTCATCGAGATCGACCTGTTTAGATCCGCGAGGTCCCCGAGACGCTTAAAGCGACTCAATAATGAGTCCCCAAGGTTGTTCAACCAACCTGGCTTGCCTGGATGGCCGTCGGGTGTCAGATAGACAGCCTTCTCAGACATCGAGATCGACCTGTTTAGATCCGCCAGGTCCCCGAGACGCTCAAAGTGACGCAATAATGATTTCCCAAGGTTGTTCAAGCAAGCCGGCTTGTCTGGATGGCCGTCGGGTGACAGACAGACAGCCTCCTCGAACATCGAGATCGATCTATTCAGATCCGCGAGGTTCCCGAGACGCTTGAAGCGATGAGATAATGAGCTCCCGAGGTTGTTCAACGGACGTTGCTTATTTGGATGGCCGTCGGGTGACAGACAGAGAGCCTCCTCAAACATCAAGATCGACCTGTTTAGATCCGCGAGATCCCCGAGACGCTCAAAGCGAAGAGATAATGAGTTCCCAAGGCTGTTCAAGCAAACCGGCTTGTCTGGATGGCCATCGAGTGACAGACAGACAGCTTCCTCAATCATCGAGATTGACCTGGTTAGATCCACGAGGTCCCCGAGACGCTCAAAGCGACGAAATAATGAGTTCCCGAGGTTGTTCAACACAAGTGGCTTGTCTGGATGGCCGTCGGGTGTCAGGCAGACAGCCTCCTCAGTCATCGAGATCGATCTGTTTACATCCGCGAGATCCCCGAGACGCTCAAAGCGACGAAATAATGAGTTCCAGAGGTTGTTCAACACGTGTGGCATGTCTGGATGGCCGTCGGGTGTCAGGCAGACAGCCTCCTCAATCATCGAGATCGACCTGTTTAGATCCGCGAGGTCCCCGAGACGCTCAAAACGACGAAATAATAAGCTCCCGAGGTTGTTCAACAGACGTGACTTGTCTGGGTGGCCGTCGGGTGACAGACAGATAGCCTCCTCCAACATCGAGATTGACCCGTTTAGATCCGCGAGGTCACCGAGACGCTCAAAGCGACGACATAATGAGCCCGCGAGGTTGATCAACAGACTTGGCTTGCGTGGATGGCCGTCGGGTGACAGACAGACAGCCTCCTCAATCATCGAGGTCAACCTGTTTAGATCTGCGAGGTCCCCGAGACGCTCAAAGCGACGAGATAATGAGCCCGCGAGGTTGTTCAACAAGAACGGCATGTCCATGTTAGGATGGTCAGGATGACTATAGCCGCCTCGCCAAAGATCCAAGGCAGACTCGAGCATCGAAATTCCCTCGTCTATATCAGCAAGCACCCCATTGCGTGCGAACCGCGAAGATAACAGCACCCCAAGGTCAAACATGAGTTTAGGTCGGTCAGGATTGCAGTATGACATGTTCTGTAGCCGGTCCTGAGCCCTCTGTATGACATTATCGCCATTTTCTTGCTCCGCCGGTAACGATCCACCGTTTCCTGCCTCCACCAGTGTTGAAGCCTCGGCCATTTGTCGTGCGAACAGCCCTGCTCGGTGTTCATAACTTCCTGCCCCCGAGACCTCTATCACTCCTGCCAGTACATCCTTTGCTTCTTCCCTGTCGCACTCGATCCCTCGCCTCTGGAACCGCTCAAGTAGCGCAAGACCAAGTTCCAGTACCGATGTGCAATGATCCGGATGATTTGTGCTCCGAAGTCGTAGAGCATCCCGATATAATCCAATTGGCACATCTAGGTCAAGGTCCCGATTGTTGGCCTGGCAGTCGATGAACTTGGCATTGGCCAAGTTGAACAGAACGGCTGAGCGATTAAGGTCATCTATCGGGCAAATCTCCTGAACACGCTGGAAAGTCTGGACGGCTGCGTCTAGATCCAGTTGGTTTTGCCGCTGGCGGTAACGCAGGAGAGCACGATGTCCCTCGTCAGTCAGCTGTTCCAGCGCGTTCATTTCGCGTGACTCCGGTAGCTGTTTCCGTCAGTTCAGAAAATGACTACAGTCGCCATGAACAATCTGCTTACGTTGAGTTTGGGACATGATTTACTCGTACCACAAATGCGTCGCTCCGTGATGATGCGAAGGGACGAACAAGAGGGTAATACATCATCGTTCTGCGCTGTAAAGTCGGTGACTACGGGGGGATGTCAAAGAGTGTGTGGTAGGCAAAGGAGTTGCTCACATTGAAGGTGTTCATTCTGTAACACTTTCCCTACAGTACTCTTGAATTGACGGAGCAAATCCCCGTTGCCTAGCCTCGGTCCAAGCTCGAAGGATGCGTAGACACTGAATGAAATAGAAGCCGATCTATCTGATGGCCTTTTGCAGCTATTGAATGAAAGGAGTAGAGATTTGGCAAGGGATTACGCACAAGAGGATTTCTTCATCCCATTCTACGGCGTCCTTCGCTGTTGACACGGGTTTGTTGGATGTTTGCATGGTCCTTCCATCGACTTCCACAATGACATGGAAGCCTGCTGGCATGCGACGGAGGCCGGATGCAACATTCGTGGCACGTATGACTGAACAGGTATGTTTGGGATGTGTCCAGTATGCCAGCGCGAGATTGCTACGCACGTGTTACAAAGAAATGTTCGCATTCTTTGGTAGGTGATGAATGCGATTCCGAGTCGCGCAATATGTTTTGTCCTTGAGGTGGTGGTTGGAGGAGAAAGGGCGGGCTAGAAGATTGGTTGTCTTGATTCATGAGTGGGAAGTGAACAATGGGCAAGTTCTGAGTGACGGGTGTTCTTCGGCAGTAGGTTTATATCGGATGCGGCCAGTTACAGAGTTGCTGTGCACATTTCTGATAGAATGTCATTGCCTTCCGAACATGATGCAATGGTGGTGGCACGAGTGAAGCCACATTCGGACAAGCAACACACGCGAGAAGGCACCGCCTCTACCACGCCTTGCAAGTGCTGTACCCTGGCTCCATTTCCCATAATCCCATCCCGGCTCCTCGTAGCTTATTCGCAGCTCGTCGCAACCACCGCTAGTCTTGTCCTCTTCCACCATGTTACCTCATCTCGTCTCTTGTTCGCCTTCTTTTCTCACCAGACCATGTTCAAGTTGATCAATCAGATTCTCGACTCGTCCAATCCGCCGTACCGCCTAGACGAACTCTCGCATCCACTCAAACGCTCAACTTCTGTCGCAATCTACCACACTGAAGCTGACGTCACCGCCTCAAACACCGTTCAATCATACGCGCCTGTGATACTTTGGGCATCTTCGAATGTCCAGAACGCTTCCATGCCGTGAAACTGAGGCTCGCTGCTGCTTTTTGCGTACGGAAGAAGTGGAGTTCACAACGAAAACTCAGACACTCGAACTCCCGTCTGTTCCGGCAGCAGCGACGGGGGGAGGCGATCTAGCAGAGGCGTTGCGTGCATGGTCATCACACCACTCCCAGGGACCCGGACTCAAGCAGTTCAACTTCTCCGCTCCGTTCACGATCCGAAGAACTACCGCCTCCGTCTCTCTTCTCGATCATGCCGGCGTCAAGTACATCTACGGCGACATCGACCGGACGTCTATCTTGGGAACTTGATCTCGTGGGCATGCGACAGCCAGACGGACATCAGGAAGAAGGGCAAGGAAATCAACTGAGACTCCGAAAGTAATGGTGAGTCGGACGGACTGTATCCCATCCCTTGATTCATACTTACTGTCACTCAACGTCTCTCGCACGATAGTGTCGATTGTTTCCTGCACGCGTTTCCACATATGTGGGTTCTCGACCATTGCAAGCGTGAATGTCATCAACGTCGAGCTCGTCTGTAGCTCACGTAAGAGATGTGTCCACTCTCATGAATTAAGCACAAACCGTTTCCACAGAACCTGTGCGCACCCCGATGGTGGTTTAAGATTTGACATTCGTTCGATTACCACAGCAACTTCCTTATCAACAAAAGCAGTATCAGAAGCGTGTTTGAGAGCTGTTTCGTAGACAGAACGATTCGAATAATCAAGTTTCTTCATCCGAGTGATCTGATCTGATACCATGGTAGCGTTAGTGTGCAGCGTGCTCTCTAGATTCTTACAGCGACAACAGCCAGATCAAGGCTCACCTTACGCTTCTGAACGTACTGGTATGGCGTCTTTACAATCTGGTTCCTGTATTCATATCCTTAGTTGCCTCGCGTTGGATCCACGATCCAGGCAGCCAGTCTGCCAAGCGGCACCAACACAGCGAACCGAGCATCCAAACTAGAAAAATTACATTTCTGCTGTAGCGGGGGGAGGGACAAGAGTTTCTTCCACAAGGATGCCTCGGTATAAGTATGCGTCGAGCCCTTCCACAATTTGGTTAGACAATGCCAAGTCTCCGTAGGTTCGATGCATGATCAGCGGCGGCTGGGAGCCTGTTTCGCTTCGGTAAATTGACTACCCACTGCGACAGCTGCTATAACCCTTTTGAGGACATGGAGAGGGGCATCGACTGTGTCAAACGAAGCTCCACGGCCAACTTCGGGATAACGTGGATCCAGGACTACGCTCCTTGGTGCTGAGACGCACACCCCTGAAATCGTCGGATTTAGAATGCCCCAGGGCAATGATGAAGTAGTGTAACTACTTGCTGGGGTTGGCGCGCACGACTCCGGTTCCGGCGGCTCAGCAATCGAGATGGAAATGTGTTGATTCTCAACGGTCAGCGCTGTCAGCATCGGCATAGGACATCCTATCAATAGCAACTCACTTGCAAAAGATGGAGTTGGCGAGGCAGTCATCAAGAATCATAGCTTCGGGACAGTGCCAGTTGGATGAAACCAATGTAGTTGGGAGGAGGATGCTGCTTTTGGCGAAATAATCATGATCAGTGAGCTGTAAATAGGTACGAGAGACCCATTCAATCAAGCCACTATCTACCTTTTTTTAATTCCGAATCCCATGCATGATGCCACAACCCCTGAACTACTAGCCGACGTCAATCGACGGTCCTTTGCTGTATACTAGCACGTGTTCGATGAGCAGAGCACACTTTGACTGGCTATGGAAGATCCAGGAAGGAAGTTGTGAGTGCGGCGGCAACCGTTGGAGGACGGCTGTGCAACTTCAGCGGGACCTGTTATAGGGGCTCTTCGATTAAATTAAGCACCGGCGCGTTATAGGGGCTCTTATGATATATCACGTCACGAGCGTGAGTGTGCTTGCCATTATCGCGACCGGATACTGATCAGATGATACTTAGACCGAATTAACTGTCCAGCCACTGGCCAATGAGCGCAAATGGATTTCTCACCGGATCAGGAACCAAGCAGTATAAGATTGACAGTGTTCGTTTCCTCGGAGGTTCTCTTGGCACGCTCTCAGGCCGCGTCAAGAAGTTCGGCACATATAACACAGTGCAGAGCTCGAAGGAATATCTCCACAGCTGAAATGGAGTTGTCCTCTGCTTCGATCGCTCGGCTCGCGGTGTTGGTACCTATTGCGGTGGCCACCGTAGACACCATTCGACGCATTGTTCAAGCGCGCATCGAGAGAAAGGGATACCCCCTACCACCAGGCCCGACTCCACTCCCCGTCGTCGGAAGCGCCTTCTCTGTTAACACAGACGAACCCTGGGTGACTTATACCGAATGGCGGGCAAAATATGGTGCGTGTAGCGCAGAGTAATCGCCTAAATCTGACGACGTGCAGGTGATGTAATGTATCTAAGACTGATGGACTCGGACGTCATCGTCCTCAATTCACTTTCTGTCGCAAACGACCTCCTCGAGAAGCGGTCTCAGATCTATTCAGATCGACCCTCCATGGCGACCGTCGACCCGTGAGCACACATCTCACCATTTCTGGAGACAAACCTAACATTCTCCCAGGTACGGGCATGACTGCAATTTTGCATTTATGCACTACAGCGACCATTGGAGGTTGTGCCGGCGGATATTCCATCAAACGTTCCGTGCCGAAAATTCTGTGAGCTTCCGTCCGATGCAGCTTCGCCGAGCACGACAGATGATCACAAACATGATTGACGAACCGGACCGATACGAGTTCCATTTTGCTACGTAATTGCGCTCGTTTATACTTCATGGCGGTTATTCTCCTGACAAGCCAAACCTGGATAGGTTTTCCGCAGCGGTAGCCATGTCTGCGCTTTATGACTATGATCCGAGTCCTCGGAACGACCCTATTGTAACCATTGTCGACGACTACCTTCAAGCTTCCGTCCCGTCATTGACACCAGAGAAGTCCGTCCTCCTCAAGACATTCCCGTTCTGTGAGTGCTTCTAGGTGAACTCGGAAAATGCGCCTGCTTTAATATTTGGTGGTAAAAGTACTCTACATGCCAGACTGGCTTCCCGGGTCGTGGATCAAACGTGAGGCAAACGAGGCGTATGTGTTGAGGAACAAACTGTTGGCTATGCCATATCAATATGTCCAGAATCGCATGGTAAGCTTCGGGATTGGTGCAAAATAATTGATATTGACTGACGTATGGGTGGTATTGTAGACATCTGGAGAGCACATCAACCCTGCAATGGTGTCGGACCACATTACTCGAATGGAATCTATGGACGATTCGTCTCGTCCTATCTATGAGAAGGGCGTGCAAGAAGGAGCTGCATCTGCTTTAATCGGTAAGATTTTCTTTGAGAGAAACAAACCCACAATAATATGTCGTGCACAGGTGGTACAGAAACGGTCTGTGGTGAACTTCATGGTACGAGGGATAAAATTCTTACAAAATCCGCAGACGAGCTCGGTATTGAGCACTTTCACGCTTGCAATGGTTGAGAACCCGCATTTGTGGAAACGTGCTCAGGCAGAGATCGACGTCGCCATAGGCACCGACAGATTGCCAGAGTTTGAGGACAGAGAAAGCTTGCCGTTTGTGCAAGCCATCATGCGAGAGACGTTGAGATGGAGGCCCGTTGTACCCTTGTGTACGTGCTCGTGCTCGGAAGCAAGGCTCTATTGACAGAGGATGATCTCCTGAAGGCATTCCGCATGCGACCACGTCTAGCGATGTTTATAATGGTTACTATATCCCCAAAGGTATGGTTCCGCTGCGTATTCTTATGTTCACTTCTTGACGTGAATACTGTGTTAGGAGCAACCGTCTTCGCAAACGGTTGGTAAGTCATGCACTTGACATGACGGTGAACCTCAGGACATTGTCATTCACCACCGACCCTGCAGGGCAATGTCGCGGGATGAAGTTCGATATCCGGACGCAGAGAAATTCAAGCCAGAGAGATTTTTGAATGAAGACGGGACGTTGACGACAGACGACCCGGGCGACTTCGTATTCGGATTTGGCAGGCGATCTTGTCCAGGTACGTGATGCATCGACAACCTCGACTGTCTGGCTCATGCAGGAGCTTTTTCATCGTCTTACCAGGACGGCACACAGGCCTCGCTTCCATCTGGTGCACGATCGCCACGATGTTGGCGACGCTCGATTTCAACCTAGCCAAAGATGTGAACGGGAAAGAGATTACTTTCACACCAACGTACGTGAACGGAGTGACGCAGTGAGTCGGGATAGCTCGTGTTCTGGGTTTCCTTTTTTTTTATTGACTTCATGGAAGGCATCCTGCGCATTTCCCTTGTCGGATCGCCCCTCGCGCACACATCACCAAAGAATATATCGAGCGCGTGTTAGGATAGTGATGTAGGAGGTCGACGTACCTGCAGCGTTATCCGCTTGTAGTGCATATGCGTATTGTGTGATAGAACTGTCTGCTGCGTTTCTGGAGCGCAGTCGGCGGGGATGAGTGTATCGTAATTTTTTTTACTCAAGTGAAATAAAATTATGAACAGACCAAATTGGCCCTTGTAGGTGCTCAACCTACCGATACTGTACCATTTCAATCAATTCGTTGGTATCGAACTGGTACAGTTTCTTTGGATGTGGGAGATGAATTCGATCGGAAGGTTTGAGAATCTACAATGATTTGAATGATAGTCCCGCTCCGCGATATCGATTCGATCTGGGCGCATCATAATGATCGTGATGGTAGGAGGGCTATTCTCCGAGAGGTAATATGTTTCAGGTCGTGGGTACACAAAGGTAGTAAGTTATTAGTCAAGATAATGGAAAGTTGCTTGCCCTAAAGTCTGTACAACAAACGAGCAATATCTGACTTTGACTCGTCCATCTCTCCTCCTCCTCCTCCTCGTCCCAAGTCCATCTCTTGAAGCATTAATTTGCTTCTTTCCTCCGCCCGTCTCTGATCCTGATGGCGTCGCAGCCCTCCCAGCAATACGCGTGTAAGTTTACACTACAATCAAAGCTTGCTCGTCTGACCGCCACTTGTTTCAGTCCGCGCTCAAAAGAACCTTGGTCTCGTCGGGGGAACGCCAGATTACGTCCCCGTCTCTGGCTTCGCAGCCCCCGACGTCCCAGCTCGCACCTATCACTACAGCAACGACGGAAGGCTGTTTGCCTACGGCCTGCCAACAGTGTGCGTACCGCCTCGTGTCTGGCCTCGCCTCGTTTCTTCAATCTCCGTTGACGTATTAATCATTTCGATCCAGCGTTCGCATCTTTCAGGCAGAGGGTGCAAAACTATTGCAGGAACTGAGCATCCCCAACATCATCGAGCTCCAGTTCTCCCCCCGCGGAACCTACATATCCACCTGGGAGCGCCCTGGTACGTACACAACTGACCTCGTCGCAACCTCGTGTTCATCACACCGCCCGATAATCGATTTTATCTTTTTATTTTTATTTTTTCCCACCCCACAGCCAAGCTCGAGGACGGCGCGCAGCACAAGAACCTCCGCATCTTCTCCGTCTCCACAGGTGAAGAGTTGATCGGCTTCACTCAAAAGTCTCAAGAAAGCTGGGATCTGCAGTACACCATCTCGGAGTCGCATGCCGTTCGCCTTGTCTCACAGGAGGTGCAGGTATACCGTCCTGCCGAGTGGGGCAAAGGCGTGGTCGATAAACTCAGGGTCGAAGGCGCATCAATGGTATCACTCAGTCCTGGGTTGAATCCGTCCGTCGCGGTTTTTGTTGCGGAGAAAAAGGTCTGTTCCAGTGCCGTTGTCGCGTGCGCATTCTCAACGCCCAACAGGGTGCTCCTGCTAGCATCAAGATTTATGGTCTTCTTGCCCTTGCCGGCACGCCGACGTGTGCAAAGAACTTTTACAAGGCCGATCGTGCCCAGATTAAGTGGAACGACCTCGGGACACAAGCCCTCGTCCTCACCCAGACGGAGGTAGATAACTCCAACAAGAGCTATTATGGAGAGACATCTATGTATCTTCTGAGTGCTGCTGGTCATTTCGATTGCCGCGTCACTCTCGACAAAGAAGGACCTATCCACGACGTAGCATGGAGCCCCAATAGCAAAGAGTTTGGAGTCGTCTATGGCTGTGAGTCGGCTTCTCTGCCACGCGGTCATTCGATAGTTCAACTTTTTTCCGACAGTTATGCCCGCCAAAACGATGCTCTTTGATCAACGTGTCCGCACGCTCCACGACTTTGGTTCGGCACCACACAACACCATCTCGTTCAATCCCCAGGGACGCCTTCTATTCCTAGCCGGATTCGGTAATCTCGCAGGCAAGATCGATGTCGTTGACCGACGCACGCTCAAAAAAGTATGCACCATCGATGCGCCAAATACGTCCTACTGCTCTTGGTCACCCGATGGACGTTTCCTGCTGACCGCGACGCTTTCTCCTCGTCTGCGCGTCGACAATGGGATCAAGATCTGGCACGCGACCGGTCCGCTCGTCCACGTGCAGGCCATCGACGAACTGTATCAGGTCAGCTGGCGCCCAACGCCTATCGACCAGGCACCTGCCTTTGGACAGACCATCCCGCCAGCACCCCAACCGTCTGCGAGTGTCCTGACCGCTGCGCTGACCTCGAAACCTGCGGCTGCTAAGCCCGCTGGTGCTTATCGTCCCCCTGGTGCTCGTGGGCTCGCGACGCCGGCGATCTTTAAGCGCGAAGACGAGGGTGGGGCACCGCGGATGCCCACGGGGAACGGATCGGCGAACGGCAGTGCGACGCCACCGAGGGGGTATCGTAGCCCGAATCCGCCTGGAAGCATGACGAACGGGGTCAATGGGCACGGACAGGGAGGACGTCGACAGGTGCCTGGTGCTGGGCCTCGGACGCCGCCGGTTGCGGGCGACCAAGGGCAGGGTGGACAAGGAGGAGGACAAGGAGGACTAGGGCTGGACAAGAAGCGGAAGAAGAAGGAGAAGAAGAAGGGCGACAAGGGCGAAGCGTCGGGTACGGCGACGCCGGTCGGGGTCGGGTCTGCGAGGCCGGCGTTGGACGTGTTGACGAACGGGTTGTTGGAGGTGGAGGTGAACGGCGGTGAAAACGGCGTCAAAGGCGAGACGGGGGCGGTAGGAGAGCCTGCGACGACGTCGGTGCCGCCGACGCCTGGCGCGGAGCACTTGGATCCCGTTGCGAAGAAGGTGCGAAATTTGAACAAGAAGGTGAGCGCCTGTCGTTGTCGGTCTTGTGATTGACAGACTCATCTTTGTTACAGCTCAAGGCGATCGAGGAACTCAAGGAAAAGGCAAAACGTGGCGAGCGTCTTGAGGTGACGCAGATCAAGAAGATGGATGGCGAGACGGAGATTCGGAAGGAGCTTGCGAGTCTCGGGATCACTGGATGATCGATAGATGATGGCTGATTTATGCATGATGATGATCAACGGTCATAGTCGTCGCTGGGTCGCCTACGATCTCACTGTTGTAACCCCAATACGTACTTGGCACCAACGATCATGCATAACTTGGTCGTCTCTACACATGATATGTAGCGTTACTTTTGGATTTTTCTTTCTTCTCGTGAAATCTACGGGCCTTTTTGGTTGTATCATCGTCGTCTGCATCGTCGAGACGTAGAGTTTTTTCATCCCCGACTCCCACAATAGTGGGGTTTTGTCGGTGAGCGGACAAACAGTATCGAGGCTCGAACGAACTCCATCCGAGTCCTCCTGATTGTCTTACACACTACACGCATAAGGATCTCTTCCGTTCCACTTATCATGCAGCTGTAAGAATCAGTAAGATACGCTACCTGCGCCCGTCGCGATTCGGTCCGATAGTGCCGCCTCCCGCGCACACTGCTCAGTGGCACTGAAGCAAAAGCTCCGAGCTGTCTCATTTCCATTTCCTTTGAAGTCATCATCATAGAAGTTTATTTTTCGTTCGTTGCTTGTCAAAGTTTCTCTACATCAAAGTGTTATGCCTTCTGTGTCCATCAAATAGATCCTCCGTTGTCAATAGCATTCAGGAATTCCGAACAAAAAAGCAACTTGCTGACTTGCCAGCTCCTGAGAGGATAACAAGCAGAAAATGAGTGAGGTCGGGGACTTGGCGCATGCGCATGCGCACCCTAGGCTACTATGTAATATTATTGGAATGAAAATCAAGCTTCGAGACGAAGAAGACATCTACGAGTGTTACTTACTTGAGTCCACCACGTTGACGGTGACCAATGAGTGAAGCGGGTAAAGAACTGGAGCAGAGGAAGGGGAAGCAGAACATACGAGCGGTTGACCGCCAAGACTGTAGAGGGTCGGGAGGAACGGCTGTTGCTGCCTATGGACTCCCGCTGGGCATTTTCCAGGAACTCGACGGCCTAGCTCGACCGTATCACCAACCTTCTCAGAGAATCACTCACGCTATATCTCTCTTAAGCCTACTCCTGCCAACTATTACAGTCAGTAGTTTAACGGTCCTCGAAGGGCAACGGTCAACCCAACTCTCCTGGATCAAATTCATAAATATACAGTGAACATCCGCGATGATTTAAGCCAGGTCCGCAAACCCGACCTGTGAAGTACGATAATTGAATACACTATATACGCCTTGCAGGAATGTCATCCCAATGCTCCAATATTCTAGGTCATGTAGTTAGAAACGAGTTCATCTAGCGCCACAAATAGCGGTTCAGGAAGCGATAAGATCTCACCCATACTATGCAAGCGCACGCCGACAATGGCGCTGAAACAATTGGGAGAACCTTTCACAACTGGGCCAAGTCTGAAAACTTCGGGAGGGATATTAAACGTCTTGCCACCAAAGGTAAGGCCCAGTGTTAGGACAGAGTCGCACGGTACTGCAGGTTGTCGATGAAAACAAGGTACAGAACACATTGTAGCGAAACTCACGGTCATAGTAACCAAAGCCTCCACGTTCGTGAACAGTACCGCCAATATGTTTGTACAATTCCGATACCCGGTCCCAATCTCCGAAGATGTAGGTCGCACCAGTGTCGAAAATAGCAGGTACGTTTTGCAAGATTTTATGACCATCAACACGAACATCATCCATGGACACCTGCCAGAATCCCTAGATAAATCATGCCAATGTCAACAACATCCACTCTCGTCTACCATTTTGACTCACAGGAGCTGTTATGCGTGTATAAGAAATGTCACCATTGTACAAATTACTGTTTGCTCCACCGATGTACATCTCGGCCCCAGAAGAAGAGAGTTTCAACGAGAACATCGGATTCATCAACTTCTTTTGTCCGACAAGCGATGCAAGCAGCGGATTAGTACCAAATTTCGAGATGGAAGGGAAGCCCAATCCCAATAAACCGTCTGCATATCCATGGTTTTGTAACTGACCAGTGTACGATGTTGCAGAACCAAAGCCCTGAGGGTTTGCCTAGCTTGGCGTCAGAATTAATCATGCTCACAAGTGTTACAAACATACAGTGAGCCCAGCAATGGTTACATTATCACTATATAAATCACCTTCGACGATGGTTCGATCCATATATTCAAGTTGAAATGACGGAGCCCCGTACCCAGCAGATACGGATAAAACGGGGTCCCAGAGGTCGCGATCTGCAGAAATGCCCCTACAGCCAGTCTGTAGCACCCACAGATCGCTGTGTTGCAAGTGACCTGAACAAATACAACTGTATGAACGAAAAGAAAGTACCCACGCTGAACCAGTGTCTAGGATGACTGTGACATACTAGTCAGGGTAAACCATTAGAATGATACAAGGAGAATTTACCCTTCAAGGTCTTGGCAGGAGTGCCAATCGAAATCTCGCCAATCCAAAGGGAATTTGGACCAAGCGTCAGCGGGAGTGGCGCGCCACGCCCTTCAAGTCCGGGCTCCCTCCGTGTTACAGCGAAAGGATGCATTGTCCCAGTGTTCATTTGGTAATTGTCAAAGCCAGTAAGGATCTTCCTGGAAAAAGCCTGAGCAGACCAAATGTAATGGTTAATTGCACGTACTCCCGGGCGGATATTCCATGAGAGGTGATTGTGTCTAGATCGATGCTTTCATTGGAGTTTAGAATGGAGGAGTGTCTGGTGAGCGGTATGGCGACGCCACCCGCGTTCCAGTTTGGTATAGGTTTCGCAGTGGCCAGAGGAACCAGTCTGCCGGCGACTGCAAAGATGGTTATGGTGACGAATCGCATGATCATTGGAGAGGAGTGGAATAGGTTGGCATCGAAACATCCACGTAGTACAGACCTTATGAGAAGATAATATCCCCGATGGCCAGCTGAGGATATTGTTACTAGGAACAAATCGGGGATAGGTCAAACTGATGATGCTGATTATCATTATTTATCTGACTGGCAGGCCCTGAACGCGCGGCGCAAAACGGAACTGGGTGACTTGTTTGGACCACGCATATAATGGCAGTAGGCGAGGCACAGCCGTGCACTGAATCCCCGACTCCCAAGAAGTGGAGAGAAGGTTTTGTCCAAAACAAAAAATCAATACATCTGATGAACCCCACGATCATGTGACATGCTTATGAGGTGGATTGTCCAGTGGTAATTCAAAGAGATCACTTGGGTTGTCTGATGGCCTGTTACGGATTCTATGGAGATAGACTTGATTCCGCCGTGATCGTAATTTTATACAGCCTTCTGCACATGAAAGAGCTTTTTGAAATCAGAAATGCATTCAAGTTCAAGAACGATTCCTATCCTATCATATCCCGGATCCATCAGGAGTCGGGGATTGGCGCCTGGCGCCGCTACGATACTAACGAGATGAACAAATCGAGTGAGACAGTGTGCGACATACAACAGACCTTCCCCCCTCCTCACGACTTGAGCAACCACGGCTTATTAGCGAGCGTCCAGTCGTCGATGATCTTCCAGAAATGAGCCACCACCGATTTGTCGATGTGTCTCCGGTGCGGGTCGATCTATGAAAACAGAATGAGGACGCCGGCGATCAAGCCACAGAAGACGCGCACCTTGAGCTCCGTCACGTTCCAATTTTTAATCTTGGCATTGGGCGGATCGTTGGCCCACGTAAAGTATATCCCCTTGACTGTCCAACGACCAAGCGTCAAACTCATCGCATACAAAAAGGGCAGAGAACGCGCGACTGACCATGATGGAACAGCGTCCTCGGCTCGTTCCATTTGTACGGCCGAAACTGCCACGCTTGCCCCGTCGTCATCACGCACACGACGCGCTCCCACGCATCCGCGCCAAACTTTTGGAGCGCATCCGTGCTGTCCACGATAAAGTATCGCTGGACCGTGCCGCCGCCGCCGCCACTGCTTGACGAACCACCGTGGGAAGATGCGGATGACGAGGACGGGCCGGTGGGTGCGGACGAAAAGGCAGCAGAGGCAGGGTCGCGCCGTCGGTCGATGTGGAGGAGGTCTTCGACACGAGGATTGCCTGCTGCGGCTGAGCGTTCGCGTGCGGTGGTCGACGGTTCGAAGCTGAAGGCGAATTGTGGGTGAGTACGAGTCGCGTGGGGCACAATGTATGCGCGGACGACACGCGACCAAGAGCAAGAGGAGAGGACAAGGGGTATCTTACACAGCTTCTTGCAAGAACCGCTTCACGTTGTACATGGTGATCAACGCCGTGGGCGACGAGGAGATCATGATGATCGGGAACATGTTTTCTGTTCGAAGAAAAATGTTGGCACGCGTGAGGGGCATGGTACATAGGACTGAAACTGGTAACGCACTGGCTTTACGCGCTTGCATGGGCGGACCAGCCGAGGGTGCGGGTGTAGCTGCGCTGCCGGGCTTGACATCCCGAAGCCTCTTCAGTCGTTCAGTAAAGCTGCCATGCAGAGCCGAGAAGTTCTAGTTGCGCATCGCATCAGTGTCCAGCGTGCCCGCCAAGAAAGAAAAAAAAGAACACACGTTGGGTTTGGTTCCCCTCAAGACGGTATTCCTATCTCGCAACTCGACCTCGTTTTGCTTTATGCGCTTGACGACTTCCACGTCTTGTGCGTCGGCGACGTACCGGCGTTTGGAGGGCGACGGGGCGTCAGCGGAATGTGCATGCGAAGCACGTTTAGGCGTCACAGAGGAGGGGACCGTAGTTGTCGTTGTGCCCCGACGAGGCGGCGTCCCTGGGGGGGTCGTCGACTCTAACGACCAAGTGAGCCAATGCAAACGCACGCATGAAGCCAGACTCACCGTTCTCCAACGGTCTTATGCGCTCGAGATCAGCGACTTTTCCCTCCAACCACTCCACGAGGCTCTTGCGCTCGGTGACGCTGACGAAGCCGACGGTGAGACCGCTCTCGCGCGCTTGGCGCATATATTCTGCGCCGGGTACATCTCGTAGGAGCCAGGCGAGGTAGACGGCCTCGAGGGTGTACACGTCGGCGGCGTTGGACCCGCCGGGTTTGGTGTAGCGAGTCGGGGAGGCTTTTGGGAGGGCGAGGGCGGCGCCGAGTTCGAGGTGGGTTGCAGCGAGGAGGGTCTCTGCTGGGTGACCTTGAGCGAGATACGAGATGGTCGTTTTGGATTTGATCGCCTGACGGAGGGCGAGCAGCGCGTCACCAGGTTCGTCCATCGTCGTGGTCGACTAAAGTACTACTACTGATGACTAATCAACGCATACACTTCTATTTTCACCATCCACAAAAACACACAGAACACAAAAAGTCATGATAAAAACGTCCACGAAACCACCCCAGTCGTCGTTCGTCGTCGTTCATACGGGCGTCTATGCTGCGCTTCGGTTCCAGTAAACGAATCTTGCTTGCTCGAGAACACCGCGATACAGGTCGTCGTCGAATCCAACGCATTGCAGACCGATGCAGGCGACGCGCAGAGCCCCCGCGGCATAGAGCTGTGACGTTTCGTAGTGGTTCTGAGGTGACACGTTCTTCCGGTCGGTCAGAGTATCCTTCACGATTGCCTGCGTCGTCTGCGAAAACACATGTCCTTGCGACCAAACCACCCTGGATAGTCTGGCAATTTACCTCGGTCGAGAGACACCCCCATTCGTGAACGCTGAGATCATCCATCCGAAAGGCCTTGTAGGTACCTGCGTAGTACCACTTTCCGTCCTTGTTATAAAAGCACTCTGCAAAGATTCATCAGGCCGTGCCCCCGCGAAGGCGTCGCCTCACCCGTCGCCTTGCCCATTTGACCAATCACATCGACCATGGACCAACGATGTGCCGTCGTCACGCGCGGGTTCGTACTGCACTTGAAGACAGGCGTAAGGAAGTAGCCATGTTCTTCTCTGTCGGGACACCAGTATGTCGTCTGTTGTGACAAGACTCTGTAGTTTTTCAGTCTGTTTTGATCATCGAATCCAACAGCCGAGGAGATGAGCAAATCAACAACGTCACAAGAAAGTCCTCACAAATCCTTGAGAGGCTGGAGGGTGTCAGTGTCACAGAAACAGCTCGGAGCAGACATACGCCACAAGCATTTCCAAGGAATTCGTGCAGCGTATGAGCGGCATGAATCATGATTGGTTGCAGAGAATCGTCCGGGATACCTGATGGCAGAGGAAGAGTTGCGAGCATCGCTTGTCTTGCAACGATCGTCTGCTCCGCTGGTCCGTTAGGAAAGACTAGTGCATCCTACACCACGCAGGATGGTTTCAACCGTGAACGACGCATATATGCACTCACCTGAGTCTCTCCGTCATCCGATGGTGTTGGCTCGGCGGGGGTATATGATAGCCTTGCCGGTGCGAGTCTATTGACCAAGACCTGTCTGCAGTAAGCCGAGTTGCTTTGCAAGCTGTCTATATGCGCGTCGGGCGTGCACGGAGAATTATTTGACACCCCTCCTAGCGTATTCGGAGTTCCCTGCGGAAGCCCCGCCTAAGTTTGTCCAACCTGAGTAACATTTAGAGGCCAGAATAAACGACAAAACTCGCCTGCTGCTCATCGAGTTCCTCAAACGCTTGACTCGGACTCGACTGCGGCTGCGGCGTCCCCGGCAGTTTCAGGAAAGTGACTTCAAGATTCGCGTTAGCCGGGGTCGAGGGTCGTCTCAACGTCTCCAGTTCTCGCTCCAACCGCAATATCGTCGCCGCCTTTTGGCGGACGGAAGTGTATGCGTCTTCGAGGCAAGCCACTACGTTATCCCGTGCCGCCAACGCCTCTTCTACGCGCAGCTTCTCCATCTGGACTGCGAGCAGCGCGTCTGCCATGTGCGTTGGGAGTGGCGTGTTTCCAGAACTCATCGCATCCTACAGCCAGTGCACACCATTCCGAATAAAGCTCGCGTCATGTAATGTAATACAACGACGGAGGCGGAAAAGTCACCGTGGATGGATTGATGCCCAGGACACGGCCTGCTTCACCAGCGGGGAGTTCGTTCTCCAGATTGTATCGACTGGCTTGGACGATGACAGTCAACTTCTTCGCCGTGTCAGCGGAGATTAAATTTGCTGTACACACATCCCACACCAAACACTCTTTGCGAGTAGAATCACAGAATCTTTTGGCTAGTACATACAGCTGGGTGTACTAGATGTAGTATATACTCAGGGTCTGTCAATAAATTAATGGCTATGCGCCTGCCTGGATCCAGAGGCGTAGGGAGGGAACCCTGCCAGTGGACCGCGCAGCTTCCTTCGATCCCATGGAGGTGCCTGATCACCCTCTCTAACGCCCTCGCTGGGGGATATCTCGTACTTGATCCCGACTCGACCGATGACCATAGACGCCAACAATGCCGCAAACTTCAGCGCCTCCAGAACCGTCGGAGTGTCAGAGTGCTCAGGCGAGCTGGAACTCGCCATTGCAAGCTCCGAGGCGGAGCCGCCCGTGAAGGCGCAGTGGATGCAGTTCATGAGCGAGCTCGAAGGCTCCGACGAGGGAATAGGAATGGTAAGCTGGGGTTGCTTCAGATGCGTAATCGGCCCCAGATGACCGACGACGTCGTCCGTAATCGTCGACGCGCTCTTGCCTCCGCCAAACGACACCCTATACTGCCGATCCCACGGATTGTCGCGAAAGTCCAACATCACCCAACGCAACGCCCTCGTTTCGTCGTCTTCGCAATTTACCACGATGGTGGCGATGATCCGCCAGAGCGCTTCGTATGCGGGGAGAGCGCGGTCCAAGTTTGACTGAGAAAATGGTCTTCTGCCGCTAGTAGCCCCTGCCCCTGCCCCAGCCCCAGTGCGCGAAAGCCACGGGCGCAAGACGTTTTGCACAACTTCCGGGAGCTTCGAGTTGCTCCGAGTCCTTGTTTGTCCCCCACCGGTACCGGACCTCCTACCACCCGGGCCAGCGTCACGGTCGTCATAAAAGTCCGACAACGAAGCTGTGACCCGCAGTACGTCGTTCGCGTTGATTTGGGAGGGATCCACGTTCAGGAACACGACCAAGAACACGCGGAAGGTGATGCAGCGGATAAAGGATGCAAGTTCGACGTCGATCTCAGGTCGGAGCTGTTGTTCGATTGCTGCCGTTGATTCGCTGATGAGCGCCTTCCACCTGCAGAATCCAGTTAGACCTGATACGATCTTTTCCACATGCCAGATGGGCCTACCTGTCGCTCTCATTTCTCTGAGGGTTCAGTGCGTTGCTCATGGTTGCGGGATGTAGTCTCAGCGCCTATACAGGATTTCGGGTTAACGCCCACTGGCAAGCGCACAAATACGAGAAACACGTGCAATCAACACTGCAACAATGGCGCTGGCCACATAATTCCTGACCTCCTCCAGCAAGAACAAGAGAAGGAGCAACAAAAGCAACAAAAACAGCATGAACAAGTACTTCGAAGACGATAACATGGGTCAGAGGTACGCAGTTGCTGTGATTTCGTCCTGTGTACTGGGCTTGGCTGCTTTATAGTAGTATGTACCCCACCGGTACTCTTATCGTCCGGGGACCGTCATCGTAACATCCGATGCCGCATGGGTCCGTACATTTTGGTGCTGTGGCGTTCATGTTATTTAGCATTGGACGTAAACGAGATAGACTCCGTCGAGATCTTGAAAGAATGACACACTCGTCCGCGGAATGGCTTGGATCTTTGGCACTTCGTCCCTTGGTAAAGCTGCGGGACTTCCTTGCACATGGGTTAGATCCCGCGTTTCCGTCGGGACGAAACAATTCCACATCTTTGCTTCCTCGTGCCTGCGGAAACGGACACTCTACTCACTCCGCCTCTTCTGACTTGTCATCCATTGGGAGCAAGCTATGGTTCTGGCTTGAACCGTTTGCTTTCTTATACCACATTCTAGCTTGTCAAATCATCCGTCTCAGGGCCTCAGGGGTTGTCTTATTGTCGCCGAAACCTCAGTGTTGCTGCTGTGCACAGCCAGCCAGCTCGGATATCGCTGGCATTTCCCCTTGGCGTGCTCGGACGCATTTCGGTATACAGTCTTATGACATGCCTTTCTGCACCGCCCTCCACAGAATTCATACAATGTGGCACCGTTCGATCCATTCCGCACGGGGTGACTGGCGACCTGTGTATCGATCATTAAACCAATTCAAATAACCGACATCTCCTTGCAGAAGGTCGTTTGTATATGCGTTCGATATGTGATTATATTTTCCACAGAGGTGGGCCAGTTTGTCCATCATACACACCCTTCAGCCAAGTGCTTACACATGCACGCTCTTCACATCCCGATCTTCAAATCGCATCGGGGTACATCAAGACCTGTATGCATGCGATTTTGAACAACTGCAGATAAACTATTCTACTTACCTTATGCAGCCAGCTTCAACTTCCATTCCTCGAGTTGCTTCTCGCCAATCGTCTGCTCCCCACCCCCATGCTCCCAGTCTCGTCTCGAGATCCGGCGTAGCCGAATAATTCAGCAGTGCAATGCGGTGCACTACTCGATGGACTTCGCTTATCCTCGAGTTGCTATGCGCGATCCAGCCAGCCAGTCGTTCTGCGCTATCCTCTTAATTCCATTTTCCAGACAGCTTCAGTTTGTGTGAGATGTAGGAAATGTAGGAGCGGCGATAACCCACTTATCAGAGATAAACACGATCGGCTTTTCGTGTCACTTGTCTCGCTTAGCATTGCAGGCGAGGGGAGAAGTCTGGAAGCTCGAGCCTCGAGGCAACAAAGTTCGTTGCGGTCTGTACTCCGTTTGTCCCTCTTATGGAAATCCATGTTTTGCTTCGACGTCTCACGGTCCACTTTTCATCTCGGTGATTACTCGAACACATTCACAAATATTCAAGGGCATGTCCCCATTTCCCCTTAGTCGTCTTCCGCTTCAAGTGTCTTTGTAACTAGGATCGACACCGTCTTTCCTTCTGTCCCGACCCGTGTCACGTGCCAAAAAAAAAACTATCCACGTCAGCCGTCTTTACTCCCTTGCTCTTTTACCTCCCCTGTCCGAATTGGACAGTTCGGACGACCGTGTCTGACTAAAGAACGGGGCCACATCGCAAGAATCGTCTACACGGGATCGTGATTGTGCTGGTCCACTAGACCCTGGAAACGTGTCAAAGACGAGCGAGAGCGGAATTGGAATCTGCGCGGGTGGCATCCCGTTCATCATCCGCGTTGTCGCTGCCATCGTGTTCGTATTCGTCGTCTTCATCGTGTTCGTGGTCGTCTCCGCCATCATCTTCGCCTCCTTCTCCTTCCATGTCTTCTGGACCACCGTGTGCGTTACCATCGCCATCGCCGGTCCTGCCCCCAAACGCAAGGTCTTCGAGCTTGTCAGCTGTTCCTTGGCTTTGCGCCCGGCCCCCGCGTCTCGCTCTCATTATCCGATATGGTTTCCCGAGGAATGTCCGGGGTACGGGTACGTCGGATTCCGCGATTTCTATTCCAGGTCGCTGTCTGGGTTCGAGTTTGATTTCGACATGACTGACGGGCGCCGCCGCCACGGTGGAGAAAGAGAACAGACATACGATCGCGAAGAAGAGAATGGGGGCTATTCTGGTCATGGTGTACTATCTAGTATGGCGTGATCGGTATTGGTGAAAGCGTCGATACGGTGCGCTGTGCCAGCCAGCGTGGATACGAGAGAGAACGGGTTTCGCAAAGGCTGTTCCTAGCAATGAGGTGTGGTGTGGTGTTTCTCAGAAACACAGTGCGGGCGGTGTACTACTAGGAAGACAGGGTCTACTCGATGTGGGAGATCGAGCGGGTTGGACAGGTAAATCGAACATCGTGACGCGTAGAGGTCACGTGTTTTGATTTTCACCTTACGCGACATCAGTGACCAAGTTCAACGTTCAACGTTCAACATCCAATCTTGCCTCGCGAGAATGTGTGGGAGAACAAAAAGGCGAACCATAGTGGGTAACGATGGAGCACAATTCAGTCCCAGAGCATCTGAGAGGGGAGAGATCCACGCAGAGACATCGAGGGTGCTGAACAAGGGCAAGTGGGCATACCAGTGAGTCATCCTTGTCTTCTAAATCTGAGCCTAGCTGCTGCCGTGCGGTGGTGGAGGAGGAGAAAGAAAATCAGGCATGTAATCGCGATCGCGAAGACGAGAACGAGGGATGTGGGGACTGCGGGGACAGCTATGCCCGATCAGTACCGGTTTCGGTATCGATACTACGGTGCGCAGCTGCCAAGTCGATGTGATGATATACTCTTGATCGAGAACGTGCTTCGCAGAGGCTGTTCTCACCAGTGCGTGGTGATAGCAGTGTGGTGTCCCAGACTCCCAGTACTTCGTCCTCGCGGGCCCGAGCCCATGCCGACGCCGCGACTGACGTTAGTGACCCACTTTCCTTTAATGAATCGATGTGATCCAGCCGGTGACTGACCATGCTGTGGGTGTGATTTAGACAGGGTAAATGTTTTTGACCACCGCCCTTGTATTGATGTTACGACAGTGGCCCAGGGTACTTGATTGAAGGTCTCTCGTGGAGTCGTACCTATTTCCAGCTCACTGATCATGATGATTTCGCCAAAAGTGGAAACCTACTACATTGGCTTCATCCAACTGGAAAGTAAGTACTGTCCCGAAGGTTCGCGGAGGCTATGATTCGGACATAACTCATTCTTGATTAGCCAACTCCATCTTTTGCAAGTGAGTTACTATTGATAGGATATCCGATACCGATGCTGACCGTCTCTGATAATCACCGGCGCCTCAAAAGCCTTTCTGAGAATCCCAATCTCCATATCGATTAATGCCGAGCCGCCGGAGCCGGAGCCCGTGCGCACCAACCCCCGCAAGTAGTTGCACTCTCCTTATTTTTCTGCCGCATTCTAAATCCGACAATTTCAGGGAGAGCCACTCGGGTTATTTTTGGAGGGCTGTGCGTCTCAGCACCAAGGAGCGTAGTCCTGGATCCATGTTATCCCGAAGTTGGCCGTCATCTATGGAACTTCGTCTGACACAGTCAATGCCCCTCTCCATATCCTCACAAAATCACGTCCTTATCAATTGTCCTTAGCTGGTTCAGGTGAGCTTGAAGCAAGAAATCCGGTGTTTGAAGGTTGAAAAAAATGATCTCGAAGACATATTTCAGTCTCTACCTGCACGCAACTCCTGTAAAAGTACGCTTATTAGCTATATTACCCTGTTCTGCTGATATTCGTTTCCACCAGAGGAAGATATAGCAAATCTCGAGAAAACTATTTAAGAACTACGTAATGAGCTTGTTACATCCGACCAGGAAAAGGGAGGCCTGAATGAAATGATCAAGTCCCTTCGTGCACAGAATGAATCCTCAAGTGCGTTCTCTCCGCCTTCCATCCCATTTCGTTATCACTCCCATTATTAGTTCGCAAAATTATTTATCTTGATGGATCGGGCAAAGAACTTCGCAGCGCGCTTGTCACATCTCAAGGATCAGTCGATCGATTCACTCAATCCATCAGGGTACTCTACGCTGACGTTGATGTACCCGAACAGAGCTCAGGTGCGTTTTAAGCCATCCCGACCGACGGTCCTCTGACTCGTTTTCAGTATTCATTTCCCGTAAAATAAACGAGTTCCTTACTATCCAAGAACCCGGCAACCAATTCGCCACATGCAAATGTGCACTCCTTGTATACGACAAGAAGCGTGAGTGCGAAACGTTGTATGCCAACGGTCGCATATATGATGCTGCGCAGCATATCGTGAACGCCATGACCGAGGATCTGTGGCATAACGAAATTGTCGTCGATTGGCTGAAAGGTGAGCTTGTGTATCTTGTCCTAGAATCCTATATACAATCCATACCCTCAGAATCCACACACCGATGTGTATCAAGGCTTCAGGGGATCGGAGACGAGGAATCAAGTTCCCAGAAACATGACGAGGCTCTTTCAGCTTACTCCACGGTCTTGTCGCTCACTCCCTTGCCTCCGGAACGCGTGCTGATGGGATGAACGAGAAAGGTGCTCATGTGTCGTTCAGCGGGTGAGGCATTGGGTATCGTGGAAAAGGTATGGTTGAGTTGTGTTGGTCTTTGAGAACTGCATGATAATTCTTGTTTCGTTCAGTTCAAGCTTCCCATGTTTCGTGTTTATCTGGCGGTCTGTGATGTTCTCGAAGGCGACTATCGTCTTGTAGAGGCGGTCGAATGTTTCCGAACGATGAATAATGAGGTACCAGAAGAGATAACCACCCTTGACGAGCGACGGCAATGGGAACTCGGTGACTAATCTGAAGATATCTCCAGATTTTAAACAACGTTGTAGCGAAAAACTGGAAAAAAGGGGGTGATGCAGCAATGAATGCAAAGAATCATGATGCGGCCATCGGATCCTACTCAAATGCACTCTCACTTCACCCAACAAATATCAGTGACATCATACTAAAATGCTGCAAGACGCGAGTAAGATTGTGCGAGGATGAACTCATAAACACCACCGAGGTATGACTTGATCCGTACGGCATGTCGAGTTGACGGCGCTGACTGTGAAATCAGATCACTGAATACGACCCATCGAACTACGAGGGGTACAAAAAGAAACATGTGGTATCACACAGCCTAGGGCGTTACAAGGAGGCATTCGACATATTTGAGACGATGCTGTTGAGGATGGAGAAATCAACTGACCCACAAGCTCGGGGCAAGTTGTTCTCATTAATCTTGCGCAGACGACCTGATTTTGTGGCGATAGACATGCGGCGTTGTTATCTCGACACGACTCCACTGATCCGAAAAGTCGTCGAACAGACGACCCGTGTCATTTCCCATGTTCTCATCGACACCACCACTGGTCGTCTCTATGATGAGGAAATGCAACAGACAGCTTTCGAGGAGTGCTCTATGTTCAACGAGTTGCGGTCTTCCATGATTACTCGCGATCGGCTCGACTGTGCAAGCATCGAGCAGGAGGTGAATATGTGATGTTCTCATACAGGTGGCAGCGATCCGACCCATCGTTTCAAATGGTCGAGAATACCCCAATCTATGGACTCCCTGCATCCCCCGCGAACGACAAGCTCGTCAACTTTTGCAAGCTCGTCAAGTCTCAGCGCTTCCGGTGGGCATGGAGTGATACGTGCTGTGTTAACCATCAGTTGCTGCCATGTTTCAGTGGTATTGTCGGGCGGCGTTCACGATCGTCCATCTTCTCGGTGTTCACTCCAAATCGCAAAGAAAGGGTTTTTTGGGGAACAGCATCTGGAACACTCGTGGATGGACCTACCAAGAGTACGTCGCGTTGAATGTCGTACAATTCTATACAGAAGATTGGAAGCCGTACCTGGATGTCGAGTTGTTCAACCACAAGGAATCGCCCCTAATACTCTCCGAGATGGAACAGGCAACCAATTTTGCTACCCAGGCCCTCGCAACGCTTCAGCCAGGGCTGAATAGGGTGCGCGAGAAGTTGTACTTGGCTTAGAGTCGCGAGACGACGCGGGTAGAATATTTCGCACAATGTCTGTTCGGTATCTTTGATGTCTCACTCCTGGTCATATACGGCGAGGGCACGCGAGCAGTCCGTCATCTTCTGGAGTACATCTTGACCCAATCGGGTGACCTCACTCTTCTCTCCTGGACTCGGGCTGGAAACTCAAGTAGTAGTGCCAACAGCTACTACCTCCCTGCCGACCTCACTATCTATCACCAGATCGAGCCCCATCACGTTTCGCAGTCGATCGAGACCGCCGAGATGGATAGGATGACCATGGCCTTGCAGTCATCCTTGCATGACCCCTTTCTCGCCGTTCAGTTGTACGAGCGACTGTATGACCTTCCCCCTCTTTCGATCATCACTGGTCGACTCCGCCTTCCTGAATTTGTTATCTACCTGACTTGTCTCGCCGCTATCACAGCGGAACCCGGATCCAACTCGTTCGTTCACGCTTATCAGGCGACTGCGCCCGTCCTAGGCGACATACGCATTGAGACCAACGACGACTTGCTCTGAATGCACGGCTTGGTCCTCATCCACCCTTGGATCAGTCCCCTTCTGGACAGAGATTTCTCCGGCGGGGTTCCTCAGTTTGATCTAGCCATGCGTGCCTTACGGCTGGTTGTTCGACTGAAGCAGTCGTTCGGTGCGCTGTTGCTTGCTTTGGAGAGGGGCGCGCGCTGTATAGACGTGTCGCAACGGACAGGTTCATCAACGTTCAGATCCGTGATGCGCAAACTCGAATACGTTTGTAAGGGCTGGATTGCAGAGCGCTCGGTAGTAGATCCATCGAAAGCAACAGCAGAAGCCCTCCACGGACGTTCACTATACGAGCGATTCAAGACAGTGGTCCGTTTTAAACAACAAGTTCGTGTTGTGGACGATGAATGGCTGGAACTCTTGCATCATGTTCGACATGGCGCCAACGGATTTTTCGTCATATCCTTGGAACAAAGCTGTTTTAATTACACTGGCACCACGCCATTCCGTTCGACGCCATTGGAACGCAGCCATGTGTCGAGAACGTACAAAACAAAGAAAAGGGCAGCTCTTCGTATGTCCCGCAAGCGATAATATTCAAGGTCGTTCTCTAACGTTGGGAGACCGTTTTGCAATGGCCACGAAGCGATCCAAGCGAGAGGAACACGGTGCCAGTGGTCTGCCAGACAAACTCGTGATGTCGGTTGGGATGAAGTTTATGGTGACGTTCAATGTGGCAACCGATCTCGACATCGCAAACGGTTCTCGTGGCGAGACCAAAGCAATCATCTTGGATGATCGTGAAGAAGTTCTTTCAAGAACAGATACCATCGTTACCCTCAGCCATCTACCGGTATGCGTTCTCATCAAATCTCAAAACACAAAATCTCCAACCTTGCCTGGTCTTGACAACGGAGTAATCCCTCTAACACCGATCCAACCAACATTCACCATACCAGATGGAAATGCTAACAAAACCGTTACTAGAAAACTGTTTCCATTCACAGCATCGTATGCCTTCACGGACTATCGTTCACAAGGCCATGGAGGCTAAAACAACCGCAGCTCCTTCAACGCACATGGCACCCACCTCCTTCAACGCCTCCTCCCTCGACCGAGTCGACCTGCCTTGGCGACAAACACCGCACAATCCCCAAGGGAAGGCGAAAGTGGTTGTCGCCCCGTGGCGTCGTGTAGATTCACCTCATTCGCGCTCGCGTACGGGGATGGATTGATTAGAATTTGCAATTGTAACATATACTTCTTCAGGCATTCAAAAGTTATTCATTCTCGATGCGCAGGCTTTCAAGCGATGATTTCGAATCCAGCACTGATCATTTCGGAGGAGCGTGGGTTAAGCGTGCTGGCAGGTATTACTGCTGGATTCTGTCGTACATACTATGCTGCTAACGACCGTGACACTTCTCATCATTGTGCTCCTTCCGCAAGCAAGGTTTAGGCCGATAGATCAAGAGTCGGAGTTACTAAACCAGTGGGTTCAGGAGGGCTTTAGTATTTTGCAAAGCGCTCAAACGGCACCCTGAGTTTTCGCCCGTACCCTAGAGAGTGAACGACAAAATACTCTCTTTGTATCTGACCCACTATGTTTTCCAAGTTGCGCTCAAGGAAGAGGAATGGTAAGTCGTGCGTCGGCAAGGCCATCGATGAACGGCGCTGACGAGAGCAACAGATCCGACTAATGCGGACAGCCCACTTCACTCGAACAGCGGTCAGCAGGTGCAAGCATCGGCGATCAACGAAAGAGAGGTATCGATGAATACTCAGGCGTCGAATGAAACAAGCTCCATCTCCAACTTGAACGTCGCAACTGATGCGAATTCGATCGAAATCGTTGCTCAAGATGAGATATATTCGGTCGCTTTTCTTGTTGATGGGGAACTTGTCGTGAGCGCAGGACATGAAGGGAAGATTCGACAATGGCGAGTGGAGGATGGCAAGGAGGTGGGGGAGCCAATGGACGCTGGGAGTGCTATTTGGGACCTGGCAGTCACACAAGATGGCAAGCGGATTGTGGGTGGGACGGGTCAAATTGGTCAAGTAATCGTCTTGGATGCGAAACCCCACGAAAAAGTGACAGAATTTAAAGCACACAACGATTGGGTGGGTGCGGTGGACGTTTCAGCAGATGGGACAAGAGTCGCGACAGGATCGGATGACGAAACGTTCAGTGTCTGGTCATCTTCTGATGGCAAGCGACTCCTCGGTCCATTCAAACACGACAATCATGTGGTCGCGGTCAAGTTCTCTCCTGACATGCGACTAATCGCCACTGCCACCTGGGAGTGCGATTCTGTTCGCATCTACGACAGTAGCAACGGCCGATTCCTTGCAGACTTTCCAATTCGAGTTAACTCGGCCTTGAACGGATCCCTCGCCTGGGCCAGCGACTCCAACCGCCTCTTTGGCTTGTCCAACGACAGCAACATTCACTGCCTTGATGTGTCCACCAAGAAGACGCTCGCGAAATGGCGTATCCACAGCGACGACGATGCAAAGTATATCGCACTGGCGTGCAACGACACAATCATCGCAGCCTCCGCTAATTCGTCGGTCTCACTCTGGGACACTAAGACACATCAACAGATCGGGACCGTCATCCACCACACCTACTCCATCTCGTCCATGGCCATCTCGCCAAGCGGCGCCATTGCGACCGCTGGAGGCAACAACATCACGTTGCAGAATCTCTATGACATCCTTCCCTCGTCCTATCGCAATAATGTGAGTAATGCTGCTCGTAAAAGATTACGTCCTTATCAGTTTGTCCTTGGCTGCCCCAGGTGCGCTTGGAGCAAGAAATCCGTCGCTTGAAAATCGAAAAACCGGATATTTACGACCTGATTTCCCTCCGTGCTAGGGAAGCGCGTCAAAGTGTGCTTATTATCTGAGTGACTCCGCTGTGCTGATATTCATCTCCACCAGAGGACGATATGGCAAATCTCGAGAAAACTATTCAAGAACTACGTGATGGGCTTGCTACATCCGACCAGGAAAAGGTAGGCCTGAATGAAATGATCAAATCCCTTCGCGGACAGAATGAAACCTCAAGTGTGTTCTCTCCGCCTTCCACCCCACTTCGTTAACAGTTTCATTATCAGATCGCAAAATCACTCATCTCGATGAATCATACAAGGAACTCCACAGCGTGCTTGTAGCATCCGAAGGTCCAGTCGATCGATTGACCCAGACCATCAAGGCACTACGCGCAGACGTTGATCCACCCGAAAATAATTCAGGTGCGTTTTGAACCATTCACGACTGACGGCTATCTGACCCGTTTTCAGTATCCATTGCGCCGAAAATAAACGAGCTCGAGATTACCATTCAAGAACTCGGTAACCGATTCACCACATGTAAACAAGCCCTCAGTGTATATGACAAGAAGCATGAGTGTGAAACTTTGTACGCCGACGGTCGTATATATGATGCACTGCATATTGCAAACGAGGATCTGTGGCATAACGAACCAGTCGTCCATTGGCTGAAAGGTGAGCTCGTGCACCTTGTAATATATTGGTATATTCAATCCCTACCATCAGAATTCACGCACCGATGTGTATCAAGGCTTCAGGAGATCGGAGACGAGGCATCAAGTTCCCAGAAACATGACGAGGCTCTTTCAGCTTACTCCACGGTCTTGTCGCTCATTCCCTCGCCTCCGGAACGCGTGCTGATGGGATGGGCGAGAATGGCCCTCATTCGTCGCTCAGTGAGTGAGGCATTAAATGCTGTGAAAAAGGTATGGTTGATTTGGTCTTTGAGAACTGTATGATAATTCTTGTTTCGTTCAGTTCAAGCTTCCCATGTTTCAAGTTTATCTGGCGGTCTGTGATATTCTCGAAGGCGACGATCGTCTTATAGAGGCGGTCGAATGTTTCCGAACGATGAAGAATGAGGTACCAGAAGAGATAACCACCCTTGACGAGCGACGGAAATGGGAACTCGGTGAGTAATCCCATTGGCCACTCGGTGAGTGATCTGAAGATCTCTCCAGATTTTCAACAACGTTGTAGCGAAAAACTGGAAAAAGGGGGTGATGCAGCAATGGATGCAAAGAATCATGATGCAGCCATCGGATCCTACTCAAATGCACTCTCACTTCGCCCAACGAATATCAGTGATATTACACTGAAATGCTGCAAGGCGCGATTAGGCTTCTTGGAGGATGAACTCATAAATGCCACCCAGGTATAAATTGATCCGCACGGCATGTCGAGTTAACGGCGCTGACTGCATAATCAGATCACTGAACGCGACCCATCGAACTACAAGGGGTACAGAAGGATGCACGCGGTATTACACAGCCTAGGGCATTACAAGGAAGCATTTGAAGCATTTGAAATGATGTTGTTGAGGATGGAGAAATCACCTGACCCGCAAGCTCGGGGTAAGTTGTTTTCATTTATCTTGCGCAGACGAGCTGATTTTGTGGCGATAGACATGCGGCGTTGTTATCTAGACACGACTCCGCTGATCCGAAAATTCGTCGAACAGACGACCCGTGTCATTCCCCATGTTCTTATCGACACCACCACAGGTCGTCTCTATGATAAGACAATGCAACAGGCAGCTTTCGAGGATTGCTCCATGTTCAACGAGTTGCGGTCTTCCATGATCATCCGTGATCGGCTCGACTGTGCACGCATCGAGCAGGAGGTGGCGAAGTTCTATGAATATGTGATGTTCTCACACAGGTGGCAGCAACCCGAACCATCATTCCAAACGGTCGAGAATACCCCAATCTATGGACTCCCTGCATCCCCCGCGAACGAAAAACTCGTCAACTTCTGCAAGCTCGTCAAGTCTCGGCGCTTCCGCTGGGCATGGAGTGATACGTGCTGTGTTAACCAGAGCGACAAGGGAATTCAGCAAGAATCAGTTGTTGCCATGTTTCAGTGGTATAGTCACGCGGCGCTCACAATTGTCCACCTTCTTGGTGTTCACTCCAAATCGCAAAGAAGGGGTTTTTTGTGGACAAGCATCTGGAACACTCGTGGATGGACATACCAAGAGTACGTCGCGTCGAAGGTCGTACAATTCTATACAGAAGATTGGAAGCCATACCTGGATGTCGAGTTGTTCAACCACAAGGAATCACCTATAATCCTCTTCGAGATGGAACAGGCAACCAATTTTGCTACCCAGGCCCTTGCAATGCTTCAGCCAGGGCTGACCAGGGTGCGCGAGAAGTTGTACTTGGCTTCGAGTCGCGAGACGACGCGAGTAGAAGATATCGCATACTCTCTGTTCGGTATCTTTGATGTCTCACTCCCGGTCATATATGGCGAGGGCACGCGAGCAGTCCGTCGTCTTCTGGAGTATATCTTGACCCAATCGGGTAACGTCACACTTCTCTCCTGGACTCAGGCTGGAAACTCGAGTAGTTGTGCCAATAGCTACCTCCCTGCCGACCTCACTGTCTACGACCAGATCGAGCCCCCTCACGTTCCGCAGCCGATCGAGACCGCCAAGATGGACAGGATGATCATGGCCTTGCAGTCATCCTTTCCCGACCCCCCCTTGCTCGCCGTCCAGTTTTACGAGCGGTTGCACGACCTTCCCCCTCTTTCGATCATCACTGGTCGACTCCGCCTTCCTGGATTTGTTTTCTCCCTGACTTCAATTACCCCTATCACAGCAAAATTTGGATCTGACTTTGTTCACGCTTATCATGCGACTGCGCCCGTTCTAGGTGACATACTCATTGAGACCAACGACGACTTGCTCGGAATGCACGACTTGGTCCTCATCCACCCTTCGATTAGTCCCCTTCTGGACAGGGATTTCGACGGCGGGGCTGCTCAGTTTGATCTAGCCATGCGTGCCTTACGGCTGGTTGTTCGACTGAAGCAGCCATTCGGTGCACTGTTGCTTGCTTCGGAGGGGCGCGCGCTGTATAAACGTGTCGCGACGGACAGTTTCATCAGCGTTCAGATCCGGGCAGAGACGGCGTTGGAGGAGTTGATGGACAGTATCCGTATAGTCGACGTTCAGTAGTCAAGGATTATCACAGACTTTGGTTATTGTGTACGATGGACTCCCTTCTGAACCTCTAAGTATCCCCACCTTCGGAATGTCATATTTGTCGTGACTGTATACTGCCGATATGCCCTTTTCTTTCTTCCGTTTTACCTCTCTCGTCTCTGAATCGTCTTTACTTTTACTGCCGAGAGCAAACGTCGACCAACGACAAGGCATGCATTGATGTGCAACTAGTTCAGGTTCCCAGCCTCGTCTCAGTCGGGTTTTTACTTTACATAACTTTAACTCGAGCTCTCGAACCAGCATGTGCCGCTGCCCTCTCTTTACTTCCTCTCCCCTCCCCTCATAGCTTTTCCGTGGAAAGGACGATGAGATCGAACATGGGATGGCTGGAGTAGCATTTGAACCTCTTTCCCATAATACACAGGGATCACTCTCTGAACGTGTTATCTCGAGTTTTTTTCTGATCGAGAAACAGCTATACCACAAATGACGTGAGAGAGGGTCTTGTATACTGTTGGATGAATGTAAGTGCCTTTATGTCCGTTGCCACTGTGTACACAAGTTATGGTCCTAGGAGGTTGCGCCCATGAGGAAGTGGGATAGCCGCAGCCTCGTCAATAATCATAAGTTCAGAAGTTGGACGTGCTGTCAAAATGTGAACGAGATACCGTTGATTGAATCAATTTGTATATCGTTTGACGATGCTGACAAGAGGACGAACGGAGAGTTGTCAGATCGCTTGGGTACAGATACACGAGTTGCCAGAAAGGGGACTTTACAGACGGTATCGTGTGGTTGATCATTGATAGATACCGATGCAATAGTCGGGGCACATCACAGACAGTACCAGAAAATGAAACGAGATTTTCTGTCGTCATCTGAGAGAACATTGTCAGAGAAGTCATATTATGGAGGATATGAAAGGCTGAACCGAGAATTGGCAGGATCTGAAGACGAGAGTAGCTAAAAGGTCGGAAGTGCAATACACTGATAGATCGTTACCCCAAGTTACGCCATAGACGAGAAGATTAACCGAGAGTTATCGAGAGAGAAGGAGTACAGATCGCTTGGGTACAAATACAAGTGTCGTCGAAAAGGGATTTCACAGATGGTACCAAAGAACGAGTTAGGACAGTTGTCGTGGTCAGATAGAGCTTTGCAGATATGAACCATATGATACGAATACAGCGAGGGAAAAGCGAAGACCAAAGAGGACATCAGATTCGAAGGGGATTGCCGTCGTCGGGTGTATGGATAGCGCGAGCGTTTTTCAGGAGGAGGGACACGTCAACGAGCTCGGACTTCGTGGCCCATTGGTGCCATCATCCCGCTATTGTGCTCTGAGGGTAGTTCTCGTCCGTCAAACACAGAACGCAAAGGGGTCCCGTCAGAAGATCATATTTAAGTTAGAGAAGCATTGAGCAAGTGTGCAAACCTCGGAAGGCTGTGGGGAGTTGACAACTGTCCAGTGTATCGGATATCCGTGACCGGCGGTAACGAAAATCTCGATTCGTTGGGCTTCCTGATGGGCCTCGTTTTGCATCAGGCTTAGTCTTTTCTTCTGGTTTTTTTTAGAACCTCGTCAAGTTAGGTGCCAGCTGTAAACCCAGTTCCTTCTTGTAAGCCGAGGGCTGCGCAAATATACGAGCTTGGGGGAGAGAAAGTAATACGTCCTGTCGACTATGATGATTCTTCAACGCCACTGGCATTTGATCAGAATGCCCGATCATGAGGTGACTATTTTGACGTATTTGTGTCCACGCGTAACTTGCTGTACTCGACTCGACTCGACTCTGACCGCAACGACCATCTTAGACCGCCATGGCAGCGACCACCGACCAGCAAATGTCGCTCACAGTCGCACCCAGGGGAAGCTCGTCACACTTGAACAAACCAGCGCGACAACTTGTTCCAGCATTTCTACAGAAACTATACGAGTACGTCTACTCATCTAATCTTTGCCCAACTGTCCGTGATTTTTTACCTTTTGTTCACTCACCTCCCGCTCGATAGGATGGTGAATGACCCCTCTGATCAAGATCTAATAAGATGGTCGGAGAGCGGAGACTCTTTCTTCGGTGGGTGTGCGCCCCCTCTTTGCCTGCGCGTCTAACCACGTATCCGTCACTCACCCACCCTTTTGTCCTCTCCTCTTCTTCCTCTCGATTATAGTCCTCGACCAAGAACGTTTTTCGAGCGAAGTCCTCGGGCGCTGGTTCAAGCACAAGAACTTTAGCTCATTCGTCCGCCAGCTCAACATGTACGGCTTCCACAAGATCCCCCATCTCCAGCAGGGCGTCCTCCGTTCCGACTCGGAAAACGAATTTTGGAACTTTGAACATCCTCACTTTCTGCGCGGACAGCCGGACTTGCTGTGTCTCATACAGCGGAAACGGCAGGCGCCCACGCCCGGCGGCGATGATGCGCACGGACACGGACACGGACATCCACACGGACATGGGACTGGGGCTGGCCTCGGTGCAGTAAAGGACGCGTCAGGAAACGGGGCGGTGAGCGCGCTGTCTGCGAACCAGCTTTTGGACATCAACTCGATCGTGAACGGCATACAAGCCATCAAGCACCATCAAGCCACCATCTCCGCGGACCTGAACGAGCTGAAGAGCTCGAATCAGCATTTATGGCAGGAGGCGATGGCCGCGCGCGAGCGGCACAAGAAGCATCAGGACACGATCAATCGGATTCTGAAATTTCTAGCGGGGGTGTTCGGGCATGGGGAGAGTCGGATGAGGAATGACGAGGACGCGACGCATGCGGTGGTGGCTAGGAAGCCTCAGAGATTGATGATCGCGGACGGGCGAAGTAGGCGCATGGCCGAGGTTGGGGACGAGGAGGAGCCTAGGTCGAGCATGGAGAGCGCAGTATCCGCGAGTCCGGGGGGTGCGTCTGTCTACCTTTTCCGCGGGTACCTCTTTGCTTCCTTGGAGGCGCTGACCACGAATTCTTTTCAGATTCCCTCGGGTCGTTGGATAGTCTTGCGGATGCCACTACTCCGGTTGCCACGGATTCTCGACCCACACCACAAGAACCACGCCCTCCATCTCTACCAACCACTCCATCACAAATGCAGAAGTTACTCACAGCGCTTGCCGCGCAGTCTTTTTTCGCCGATATGTTACCGCTGACGGGACAACATCAGCAACATCATCAACAACATCTTATCGCACCAACCCCATATAATGTCGATCCGCAGCAGTACGCTCCCGACGGCGTCGGTCCAGGTACGGCAGACATACACATGCATCCCAATGTCAGCACACCAGCGCCCATACCTCCTCCTCCGTTTGACCATGGGCCGCCGGTCAACTCGTTGTCACCATTTACGTTGTCGCTTCTCGGGGGTCCGTCGGACGTGGACCCATTTTTGCAGCAGCAGCAGGACGATCGGCTTCAGAAGACATACAGCACGGCTGCGGAGATCACTACCGACGTGGACGAGCTGCAGAGCAATATCCAGTCGTTGATACAGAGTCTCGGTATCGATCCTGCAACGCTAGATGTAACTGTGCCTTCCCAGGCAGACGGTGCTGGCGGTGAGGGAAGCGCGTCTGCACGGTCATTACCCCCAGACGCGGGCGGCGATGCGAGCATGTTCTCAGCGATGAACATGGGAGGCATGGGTATGAACATGGGTTCTATGGGTGCGGGTCAAGACTTTGACTTTGACTCGTTCTTGATGGACATGCCGCGCGCGAACGAGGAGGAGGAAGGGGACATGGACAAGCTGGCGGAGAGGCTGGATCCGACGACGGTGGTGTCAGTGCCCAATGTGGATTCGTCCAAGGCTGGGAACGCGTCGTCGGCGGAACGGTTGCATGCGTTTTTGGACGAAGTGGTGTCGCAGGATGGGAATGACGGTGTTGGAGGCGAGGGCGGTAGTGCGTCGTTCAAGGTTGGGCGTGGACGGAAACGCAAGTCGGAGGTGGTCGTGGACGACGCGCGGATGTATGGGTTGCAGGAAGGGGAGACAGGGACGGATGCTACCTCTCCTTCGATAGCGGGCAGCAAGAACAAGCGCAAAAGATGAGGTTTCGCGGGATACTCGCCCGGGATCGTGCGACGGGTGTCCATTCCCATTCAAGTCTCGCATACAAAAGAAAAAAGCTACCTCGGCCGTTTTTATGCGGGCGTGTAGAGATTCATGGGTGCATGCATTGGCGTCGAAATGGACTTGTACTAGATCACATCATGCTACTTGAAGTACGTACTTATGCTTGCTCTGTAGTCCCCCCACTTGTAATGTATCTGATACTCCCCTCTCGAAACGGGAGAGTGTATGGCATCTATTGAACCTGCCCCACTCGTATGCAGCAACCCCAAGCAAGATAAGCAAGATATATGCACTCTAACTCCATCCCAGAAACAGCCCAGAACACATGCGCACGATCACTGAGAAGGAATGTATGGAAACCAAGGATGCACGTCCGGATCCCACTTCAACACGGACGCGTCCCATCGAGAGGCCTCGTGCATGTTCGCCGGTAACCTCTCCAGACTCTGACAGACGTCGCGCAAGCGTTGGACGGACTGTACGCAATGACAACGTTCAACGTCAGCGCTCCGATCGATCGAATCGAATGGGAGATGAGAGAGAACGCAGGGAGCACCCACCTGCTCTCGTTCCTCGACCCAAGGCCCCGTCCATCCCCCTTTAAACGATCCCAATTGCCCCAAGAGCACGCCCGCCAGTCGAACCTGTCCCGCCGGCGATCCATCGCAGTCCTGGTTTTTCGAGCAGCGGGGGGATAGGTCAGTCATAACTTACGACGCCCACAAAAACTTCAATCGCACCTGCTCGATTGCCGAACAGGCAGCCGTAAACTTGAGGAAATGCGGATGGCCGACGGGCAGGAGTTCAATGTCATCGTATTCGTCAATAAATGCCCATTTGTACCGACGAACGCAGTTGAGCCGCATGCGCGACCACGAGGACGTGCCCAATTTCTTCACCGTGACCTGTAGCGTCATGCATGGTCAAAACAGAAGCCAAAAAGAGAAAATGCCGCACGACAAGACGACGACGAATACCAGAGGGAGGAAACGACCCACCGAGAAAATAGCCAAAGACACAGCTTGCAATGCCGTCAAAAATTTCGACTGGAACCCATGTTCCTCGAACGCAGGCGTTCCCGCTGGTATTTCGGACGTAAGCGAAGAAAGCTGAAATACGAGACGGAAACTCGCGCTCACCTTGCAACCCCGGCGCGAGCTCGTCCATGCACGAGAGCTGTAGCTCTAAGACATGCGTCGCATACCAATACGCAAACACGCGCTCCTCAGCAGAGTAAAGCGACAGCTGGGCCCCGGAATAAATGACTTCGCGAATGACCGACAGCCGTTGTGCCAAGATGGCTGTGCACAGCCTTGATAAAGGGTCGGGTTCTGGCTGGAAAAAAAAAAGGAACCGTCAGGTACGCCAATGTTCGCGTACCCACGGATGGTGCGTACCCAAGGCTCCACGCGACTCCGGATATCTAAAAATAGTGCATACAGTGCGTGCCAGTCATAAAGCGACTTCATGCAATATCTACGCCGCCGCGCGGGGTTGTACCACAATGCTTTGATGTATCCAAGCTCAAGCTATGGACGGTAGTGAGCGGGAAACAAGATAGAGAGGGGTCAGTAAATTGCAAGCTCCGCACGCACCTCTACGATCGAGCGCTCTACATGGGGCAGAGGTGACGATTCTGGACCTCTCCACCGGCGACCGATCATGTCGACGAACGATTCAAAAGTCGACCCGCAGTTCTCGGCGAAAAAGCAGTCCACGATGTGTTTTTGACTGAACTTGTTCAACACGACCCCTTCCTCGAACAAGGCCGACTGGGAACGTGCTACTCAGGACGCGCGGCGCAAAAAAGAAACGCAATTAAAAAGAGATCCGCACCTGGCATGCGGACCGGATGTACGGAAGATATCGATCGGGTTTCGAAGACCACACTTGAACATGGCCCTTGATCTGCAGAGAGACGTGTAATGTGAGGTTGACTGTGCGGAACGGGCAATAAAAGACGCGAACCTTCCAGCTTGCGATGCTTGACACACCCATCAGGGTGCTGAGCTGGTCTAGCGAGTCCAAGAGCCCCAGCAGCTTGTCCCACACAGCGTCCTGGTCGGGCAGCTGGATGACGTGAAGGGGTATAAACGAAACAAGGACCCTGGCGAACTGTGGGTCAAAGGCGCGACGCGCAGGAGAGTCAGGTCCGGGGTCCGGAAGAGGCGTTTTCCTTATTTTTTGTACCAACTGGCGCGCAGCATCGATCAGCGGGCGGAAAAGATGGTATTCTTTTGACAATTGAGCGGACAATAGTTCGATGAGTGTCTGTGACGCGAACGTTAGCGAACAGGGAATGACGCTGAACGGCGGAGGATCGAAAACCTTGCGCAGCACGAGCCGATCGCGGAGTGCATCCTTCCAAGTCGACGACACTACACAGATCAGCCGAGTTACAATGTACTTTGCTGGAAGTTACCTTGGAGCGAGCGACCCAGCCATGTGCAGGCATGTTCTATTTTGGCTTGAACGTAGCTTACGGGCAGAGACTCCGCCAGGGGTACGTCGCATTTTTCACTTTGCCAATCTTCAGTCTGTGAGAAAACCGACGCCGGAAAAAAACATGAGGGTGCATGCAACACGTAAAAAGCACGTCATGAGACGGACATCATACACGTTCCCCTTGTTGAGCTCCCTCCACGAGAGATCGCACGATTTGAGCAAGCCATGGACGTGCGCTCTGAGAACGACGGTGACGAGCTCGAGCGGTCGGTGGTGGTCGAACCCCGCGACCTGATTTGCTGGTATCAATTCCGGGTCGGATTCTCTTAGCGCATGGACGTGCAAGAACGAGTATATGGTTTGCGAGAGGGTGCAACCAGAATGCCATTCCATCTGGGACGCAACGACAAAAAGCATACGGATTAACACCAGTCGACAACAGGCGACGACGATATGTATCTGGATGATTCACCTCGCAGGCAAAAGAGCGATCTATCATCCAACAGACCTCCTCCGGGAGCAAAGGTTCGAGGGGGTCGAATACGGGCCGCGTTCGGTCCATGAGTGCGAGGCCGCTGTCGAACCGCGACTCCCCGATCTTTGGTGTCCGGTAATGCTGCTGAGCCAACACGCGCGGCTAGCAAGCATGCTGTTACCTACTTCGAAGGCGGCCATCGCGTCTTGAAGGGTAAAGTCTATGGCTAGGACGAGTCCCCCCGGAGGCATATCTCGAATTCCGACGGTGAGTGAAGTGGCAGTCGCGTGAAGGCATTTATTTACCTTTGGCTGCAGAGGCGAACGCCTGTGTGACATCGTAAAACCTGTCTCCACCGGGCAATCCCAATTCAAGCTGGAGATCCATTGCGGGGTGCCCGGGTCGAGGACGTCGAGGGATGAAGGTAAAGAAAGAAAGAAGAAAGAGTAAATGGGCGTTTGGGACATTGACGGAGTTTCAAACCACTACTAAATGACCATCGTCCCTTCTTTAGGTCGTTTCGGCGAACGTGCTACAATATCGTTATGGCACCAGCGACGCCAAATGGCGACCAAACGCGTCGTATTTTCAGGAATACAGCCAACAGGCATCCCACACGTAGGCACACTAGGTTTTGTTTCGTCTCGGGCTAACACACGCGCACAGTTGGGCAACTATCTCGGAGCGCTGTCCAACTGGGTCAGGCTGCAGAAATCTTCAAAACAGGATGATGTCTTGCTTTTTTCTATCGTCGGATGGCACGCGTTGACCCTGCCCCAAGACCCTGCCGTTCTGCGCACCGCCAGAGACGACATGCTCGCGGTGCTGCTTGCGATTGGCGTCGACCCGGCACGTTCGATAGTGTTTCACCAGGACCATGTAAGAATATCGGTCTCTTTCGGGTCTCCAGCTATTCAATTTAAGCATCCCTAGAACCGGCATCACACGGAATTGTGTTGGATATTGAGCTGCCTCACGCCAATGGGAAAACTGCGCCGGATGACCACGTGGAAGGTCGGTGACGAACCAGAGCAGTCCTTTTGCCCCTCTCACTTCTCCTAGTCGCGACTGGCTGCATCCAGGAATGCGAATTCAGAAGACGATATAGACGAGTCGTTGCTCAATACTGGTTTGTTCACATACCCGGTCCTTCAAGCAGCGGATGTATTGCTCTACAGGTGAGCAGCTTAACCGCAATGGCGACCAACGCTAAGAAAATTCTCTAGGGCAACCCATGTTCCCGTAGGAGAGGATCAACGCCAACATATAGAGCTCACCCGAGACCTCGCGGATATATTCAATCGTACATTCAACAGTCGCGACCATCCGCTCTTCCCGTTGCCGGAATACGTGGAAAGTCAGTCGTCTTCTCCACACCGATGATGACAAAAGAGCACTCACCCTCCCGACAGCTCCATCGAAACGTGTCCTCTCCCTCAAGGATCCGTCATCCAAAATGTCCAAGTCGTCGCCAGACACGGCTTCGCGGATTCTTTTGACGGACACGTCGACCCAGATTAGAGCCAAGATTCGTGGGGCGGTCACGGATTCTATTCAGGGCATTACCTATGATCCCGTCTCTCGTCCGGGCACGTCGAACCTGCTGAACATCCTCGCAGCATGCACCGACAGCGACGTTGCCGAGGTTGCAAAGGGATATGAAAACAAGGGCCATGGGCAGTTGAAGAGCGATGTGGTAGACGCGGTGGAGGAGATGTTGAAGGGTCCTCGGGCCAGGTTCGAGAGCATTCGGCATGAAAAGGGGTTACTGGAAGAGGTTGCGCGGAAAGGTGCCTTGCAGGCGATGGAACTCTCGGAGACTACGATAGACGCGGTCCGGAGACGGGTCGGATTATCCTAAGTTATTGTTGTTGAATGTTTACGGATCCCCTCTTGTCGTTGATCATGCAGCAGGAATCTCGAAAGACACCCCGAGCATTGTCCAAGGAGCAGGAGCGAAAGGCAATCGAATTCTTGGAGTCTTCTTTCCAGGACATCGAGAGTTCGTTCAAGAAGCGGTGCGCCGAGTCTCTGCGAATGGCCAAACTACCCGTCGTGATGACTAGTCGTCGTCGTCCAGCTCAGAGCCATCCCTCAGCAAACTGCCAACGCTGCCAGCATATCTCGACGCGATGCAGCACCTATTGGCGTTCATATTACAAATTCCACCCATCGATCCCTCCACGTCGCTGCGCACCGCGTTCCTACTCCGTCTCACCAACGATATCATGACCTCGGTACCGGGCTACCCGCCCCAGATGGACGACCTCCAACAACTCCTCGACTTCCTCGACGACCTGGACGAGGCCTGGCTAGCCGTGCTCGGTTGCCAAGTCTGGGACCCGTCGTCGGGTGCGGGCATAGACCTTATCGTGCCCGTGGAGATGGTCGAGCCAAACAGACCGATTCGCTCAACGCCCGTGAGCCAGACGGAGCGCACGCGGCTGCATAGTCTGCTCATTACGGGCACGGCGGCGCTCGAGGAGTGGTTATCCAAACTGGAGACGACGCTGCCGGGGGAGGACTACCAGCTTGCACTTGAGCGAGCGGGTCTGATGGAAGGGTTGGACGACTTGTTTGCAAAGACCCTCGCTGAGATGAATAGTCCGTCCGAGCCACTTATCGACTCAGCTGGCATGAAGGACACGTGTTGAGAGGACACTAATATTGAAATGTATGGAATTCTGTGTGATGGGTTGAATTATCGTCACATTCTCCCACTGGCCGGCTCAGACCTGGATTTTCCAACGAGATCATATGAATGTGAGTCGGACCGTTTTCTCCTTTCCCACATCATATCAACACCAAGGATCTGGTGTCGAACATCAAGCACTAGTTACGAAATAACGACGAGCATGTAAATTTCGTCAATAGGACAGACCGTCTCGTCATCCACAACCGACAAGATTGGCAAGGAGCTCAAGTATGTACTTTCCCGTTGAGCACCTTTGCCTCACCCACCGCACCGAGCACTGACACCCGGGTCTTGCCCGGGTCCCTCATCTTGCGAAAACGTCCAACTTATGACAAAACAGAGTGCAGAAGCTGCTGATTTAGTTTTGACCGCGCCTGACATTCAAAGTCGTGACAACATCATGACCTGGGTGCTAGCGAGACGAAGACGAAATGCACAGTCGGACTCGATCTCCTGAGCAATCCCTCGCTAAAAGCAGCCGTCATGATGTATCTAACGAACATACCTCATGCGCGATCGCCTACACTGGCTCTTTCGTGGGCGTCACAGCTGAATGCGTGATTCACGTCTGCGGGGGAGCAATGTCAGCTTGGATGCCTGCTCAAAATGATCGAACTGGACGCCAAGTCTACGATCCGTCGTTACTAGGCGACCTCTTCGTGCTCGTGCATATGGACCGACTGATCCGCTCGACCTCCTTCAGCCAGACGGAACGCACGCGGCTGCATAGCCTGTTCATCACGGCGCTGAAGCCGGCGAGTCTGGTGGAACAATTTCTTTGGAAAGATGCTCACTGACATGGGCAGTCCGTCCGGGCCGCTGATCTACCCGCTGAAATGACAGGCACGTGTTGACTAGGAGACGCATTGCAATCTGAATTCGAGGAAGAGAAACGAGCTGGTGTATGATAATATTTTGTGGTGATCTTCACCCAAACGACTATCGTCTTCTCTGTGTCCGACGGCTCTGACCTGAAAAAAAAACCCCAATTCTTTGAGCGACGTCCTGGAATGGCGAGTCGGAACCTACTCTTGTCTTTCGCTTTCGCAGGCACGCCCTTGCCTCTGGCTTTTTTCAAGTCCACGTCCCACAGCCTCTGCGCCTCCGCAAAGTTGACCAACTCCAACTCTGGCCACTCCTTGGCGAACTTGGAGATGGACAGGTCGAGGTCTTGAGGGTAGTAGTTGACCATCGAAGGGCCGCGAAGTCGCGCGCGGAGATATTTGGCGCCCGTGCGTGCGGACGTGGGGTTGTAAGCGGTTTTGAAAATATCGCAGCGTGCTTTTACGAGCGCGGCCAGTCGCCCGGGTGTCACGACTGTTGCAGCCATGGTGGTGTGAGTTAGTCTGAACTCCGATCGTTCCGACAGACCGAGTCGCTGCTCACCGACTCACGTGCCACTATTCAACTACATACGTCACTGCTACTTGCGATTGGCGTCCACCCAGCACGGTCGATAGTGTTTCAGCAGGACCATGTAAGAACGTCAGTCTTTTTTGGGCCCTCTCCAGCTATTCAAGCATCCCTAGAACGTTGACTCTCAATTGAGCTGCCTCACTCCAATTAATGGGAAACAGGCTGCGTGACAATCAAATCATATTTCATATCTTTCAACTCGTATGCTGGACATCGTACAATTAGAATCACAAGTCAGACTCGGAACGTCGTAAATCATGCAATGATCTCATCACTTTAATTGGTTTTATCCCATATATTCTTCAGGCCTATACCCCCGTTGATCCGGAAAAACATCCCTGCAAACATGAGCAAGACCTGTCGCCACACCGACCATCAGTCTCGGTTTACGCCAACACAAAAAGTTGGAGTGATAAGAGGATAGGGGACTCAACGTACGTTGAAGGCAACGAATCCAAGAGTGATAAATAGATCCCTCCAGTGGTGTCCGTATGAGATGTTGAAGGATGCCTGCAAAAACTCGTTTGACGCTCGCACGGGGCAGAAGGAACACTGGGCGGTTGCATCCGGGTTGGTGAGATATCCGCCCACAGATGAAATGAAGCGGTCCATGTAGGCACCGCAGTTCATTCCTGAGGGTGGTTCCAATACGACGAGCTCAGTGGATGTGCAGGTGACGAGCTGGTTACCAACAACTAGGATGCGGGAAGAGCGTTCGTCAGTGTCATGTTCCTCACACGGGACAAATGGAGGAGGCCACTCACCTTGACCAAATAGACCCTCGATAATATAGGTAAAGGGGGAGAGGTAGTACATCCACTTCCACCACCTCAATAGACGATATGGTTGTAGGACGCCTGCACTGTGAGGTCACCATCCACTGTCAATACGCATGTCTTGTCATAATAAATCAACACGTACAAGAACGCAGTGAAGCAGGTCATCGTGATGAACACTGCACTAGCAATGATCACATTGGGAGAGACTACGGCAACCGCCAATGCAAACGTGGTGTAGTATACCGGGAACACGACGCAGTAAAAGAGGTAAGAGAAACCGACGCGAGAATTGTCAAAGCCAGAGGACCAATACCAGCAGACAAAGAACAAGGGAATTGCCAGTATATTGAACAAAATCTCAATCAGGCCCTGAGAGACAAGGAACGCTGACCAAGTATAGATTCTCGAGGGATACTCCCGGACTTCATAGACAAGTCGGCGCTCGATGAACTGAGTCTGCGATTGCTGTGTCGTGAGAATACATATTATCAGGGCCAAAAGTATAGACTGTGGAGTCAAGAAATGTCATCTGATTCACTGCAATTACATTCGAGCGTAGAAGGTACGCACGAGGGTTTTGTCCTGAAGTCCCTGCAAGGAGTTTGCGACACCGAAATACGAAAATCCGATGAGTAGTCCAGCGAAAACGCAGGCGAACAACTTCGACCAAACTAGCGCAGGGTTTCGCCAGTAAAACATAAAACCAAAGTAAGTGACTAGTGTGAATTGCTTCACCCAAGAACTTGCAATCTCGGAGTGGGATCCGGAAGCCATGTCAGGCCTAGACTGTCCTTGATGGATGCTTTCGAGCTTCAGGTTCAGCTGGATTGCTTCGGGTGACTGTTTCCAAACATGGCTCCAGTCAGTCATACAGGTTGCTGTAACTCCAGTTCCGATGACATCTAACATGTACTCTGCCCTACGCAGTGTGCACAGCATACTCAGGTAACACTCCTGCACCGTTAGGGCCAGTACTCACGGATTTGCATCGGCGGCACAGTGAGCAGCACCATTTCTCTGGAAATATTCAATCACTGTCATAGAATTCTCCCCAATGTCGCCGAAGTAGACCGTTTTTCCGCCTTTTTGGAGAAGCAGTAATCGATCAAAGAGCTGGAACAGTTCGCCAGAGGGCTGGTGGATCCTATACAAAGCCACTTGTAAGCATCACGCGTGCCACAGTCCTCGTGGAACTGACTGACGCGCAAAGGATAGCAATCCCACTGTCAGCGAGCTGACGAAGGACCTTAACGAGAGCCCATGATGACTGAGAATCGAGTCCGGAAGTAGGTTCATCTAGAAAGAGTAACAGTCTCGGCTGTCACCCTCATCAGGCAAGCGCAAAATGAGTGGAATTGTTCATCTTACTTTGGCAGCGAGCTCGACGCCGATAGTAGTGCGTTTCCTGTGCTCTACATCAAGGGAGCCGACTATGGCATCTGCATAAGCTTCCAAACCACACATCTTCAAACATTTGTCGACGCTGTTCAAGAACAACTAGGCATCAGAAATAGAATTGACATTGATGTTCGTGAAAACGTACTAAGCCTCCTTTTCGGCCATCGGAACAGATGCAGGTTGTCGAAGTCTCGCCGAGAATAGAAGAGCCTCCCGAACAGTTGACTCTGGGTTGTGAGTATCCAACTGCTGAACGTACGCCGTCTGGGACGCAAAATTCGCAGGGAGCGGATAGCCATTTACTAGGCAATCCCCACGCACTATACCACCCGAGATGCGATTAGCAAGCACATCCAGTAAAACCGTCTGTCAAAGCATGACCATAATCAGTATCAATTAGTGCGTACACCCCAAATTCGCACCTTCCCTGCACCTGATCCCCCCATCAACGCTATCAATTTTCCAGGAGTGATATAACCACAGACGTCATCCAGCAGCCTACGCGTGTCCATTCCAGAAATACGTATGTCATAGGAGACCTTGTTCCATGAAAATGTCTCGACTTGATTGGATCTGTCGCATTGGACGATGGACTTGTCAGTGGCGTTCACCAAGTCCCGTCTCTCATGCGAATGGCTTGAGGAAATTTTTTCTTCGTCCGGAACCTGGTGGGCAGGAATGAGAACACTCCCTTCATTGTACCGCGTCACTGTGGTATCCTGCGCTGTCGGCTTATTGAATTGAACGGATAGGAGCAGACTTCCAAGGAAGCCAAAGAAGAAAATGCATAGAATCCCCAGGTTCTGTGTGACACAAGTTGTCTGTCATCATGTAAGTGCGAAACTGCAACAACCATCCCTGACCTTCCAGAGGTTTGAATAAGAATAACCGAAAGATGCATGTGCATAGGCTTCTCCAGGTACAGTCGTCATACCAGATTTTGAACCTACAACGGCGCACACCTGGTTCGTGAGGGTGACGTTCTCGTACCCGGGTCCTGATGGGACAAGCAGCGCACACGTCCCATCAATATTGCGGAACTCATTGACAACCAAAGACTCCAGCACATAACGGAGGGGCTGTGGAACGCGACATCAACACAGACAGAACGGGACACATCTTCGCACTCACATTTGCATAAGAAAGCCACTTCAACGCCCCAGTAATGTCCTTGATAGGGATGGTATATCCACTATACAGAAACATGTATAAAAGAGTCACGCAGACCGTCGGCATAGCGATTGATATACCAGGACAGAGGGCTGCAATACTTCTGGTGCAAGATTTCAACAGAAGAGTCGTGATAAAGAGGAATAACAGAAAAATGCTGCAGAATTTGTAAGCGAAGGCAACACCTTTGGTATGCTGAAAGAAAATAACGCACAAAAATTGCTCCGTAGTTCTCTGAAAGCCAACCAAAAAGTATAGTATGACCGCCTTGACGGTGACCGTAATGAAACTGATCGGAATGTCAGCAATGGTGTGAGCCAGGGCCTCGATAAAGGGGTAATATAAGGCTCCTTTTTGATGACGAATGACAATCAGGCGTTGAGAAAAGAGACCTGGAATTTCGACCAGACACAAGGCAGAATCGAAAAACAAGAGACTGACAAGGCAAGGTTCAATATATTTATATCCGTGTTTTGTAGAATATACTCACATGAAGAACACAACCACCCGCGAGGAGTATGCATTCGTGTTACTCTCTAATTGAAGAAACTCGGTCCCGAGGAAAAGAGCGAGGAAAATTTGCAATCTATAGTGATTCATGGATTAGTGCATGGTTTCAGCCAATAAGGCTGAATCGATACCGACCCAACTTGAACAGCGAGCGTGATCCGGTCACCTTTCAATAATTGTAATCGGCGCCATACCACTGCACGGACCTGCATGAGTATGGAGAGCATGTATGGAGAGCTCTGACTCGGAGGGGAATGCCGAGCATGCTCGCTTATGGCGCTCATTTCATAGGCCTTCTTAAGCTCAGGCTTGTTTACGAACAGGCTGTAGTGTGAATCCATTGACAAGCGGTTGAGCTGGCCGTGGATGGATGTTCGAAAATAAACAGCCATCTCATCTGCCGTTCGGGGCACAGTGCCCTGGAATCCAGGTCGGATCATCCTGGCATTTGGATCAGTTGCTGTACGAGGATGGTAAGTACACAAAAGACACGGAGAAATAATTCAGAGATGTACTTGCTACCAGGAAATCGGATGTTGTTTGCCTATTCCGAGGTTCGTACCCCATGTTCATGAAATACTGTTTTGCCTCTGTGGC
>JBBPPC010000035.1:0-76444 GCA_038091775.1 Leccinum olivaceopallidum | reverse complement strand
CTGGCAGGTTGGCAATGCCACCTGGAAGGCTACGGACGGCGAAGTCGTAGCAAGAGGCATCTCGCAATACAGACTGTATCGCAACAGCTGGCCTAGTCTCATCTTCACATACATATTGGAGATCACCACCACTAAGAAAGGGGCCTATGTGTTCTGGGACGCTGAAGGTGATTCTTATGACCTCGATGCCGTCTTCAAAGGCAACCACTACGTCAAATACAACTCCAACTATCCGAACATTAAATGGATCCAGTAGCTGAAGAACACAGATTAGGGGTTAGTGGAACAAGCAGGACACGTTAGGCGTAACTACTTACCCTAGTAGGCACCTTCAGTCCTAGTACCATCTCCTTCACCGAACCCTATTACCTATTTTTTCTTTCCTTCCTTTCATATGAGTTTCATTTCTAGTCAATTACTGGACACTACGGCTCGTTCCCCTTAGCCTTGTTCCTCTACATGACCAGTTACTAGGATAGATTTCTCTTTGCCCTACTGAGTTATATATGTTACCTGTTGATCATCAGCAAGAAAAAAGAGGCACTGCCAGTGATACTGTGTGTTAACCTGACCTCATCGATATCGTGTTCCCAGCGCCTCTACTTCCACCAAACATTTGGAGGATCCAGTGGACCTGCGTTGATGAATTTGTACACTGATCATGCGAGTCAGCCGCTACTCCATGCTCCATTTGAAAGCCCAGGAACTCTCGCTGCACACCTGTCCCCTGAGTCCAGGAATATTTCAACGACCGTTGAACGACCGTGTCAGCACCCTGCTTTCGTCAGGTACGTCTTGTGCGAAGATCTGTCGGGGGCTTGTAAACTCGGCGTTTTAAATGGCCGATTTGTCGTCGAACTGTGGCGACGCTGTCACGGGGGGTCTTTCGTTTGAGCGACCGTATGAAATGGACACAAAAGTGTATCTAGTCGCGCACGCAGAGACGTATGCCATGCCAGCTTGTCCAGATAGCCTTGGAAGCCCTTCCAAAAATCTTCTAGGACCACTGGCTTGCCAAGGGAGGGCAACTTGAAGGCTGACGCGCTGACGAGTTAGAGGCTTGTATTGCTTCTGCCTCGGAAGTTGCTGGGTGTCAGAGAGAGTCTGATTTCCCCTGAGGCTCGTACATGCGTCTGTGTGGTTCTCGCGTCTGTATGGTCCCGCGTCCTCCTTTTTCCCCTGTATATATACGCTCCCGCGCCCCTTTCTCGGTTTGTCCCTAGCGTCGTGCTGGTCTATACTAGTGACCAACGTGCCGGTTGTCGACTCGTGCCACGGCGTCGTTTGCGCACCGCGGTCCCCGGTGAACATGACACTGGGACAAGCAAGGTAGCATAATGTAGGATCTTGTACGGCTGTTCCGTAACGCCAATCCCAATTAGCAATGGACAGGCCAAAAATAGCGGGCGCTCACCTAATACGAAAGCCTTCTGATATGACGGCGACGGCGACAGGCGCGGATTTGTTTGGCAACGCGGGGGACCTCTTGGGCGGATCGGACCTTGGCTGGTGGTATGGTATTATAAGGGCAGACTCGTTGCCTACGAACGTGCCATGATGGCACGTAGCGCACGACAAGAAAAGCTCCGCTGTGCAGTCGGTCTCGGCCCTCATTTATTCACTTCCGTTTTACGTAAATGTGCTCTGCAAAGCCGGCAAGACGGGCCTCGCGGAACGTGTTTGGCTGTTCGCAAAGCAAACCGAGAAAAATCAGTTGGCTCAAAAGTGGGAAGGAGTGTCTCGAGGTCACCGAGTGGTGGTGTCTCCCCGTTCATGCGTACAAGATCATGATGCAGGTGAAAGCATGCAAGGGCCTTGATACACCTCGCCCATAGCGGGCATCCAACCTCGAGCTAGATGTTCAATTCTTCAATGCTGCGCTGGCGATGTTTAGACAGCAACCTGGCATGACGGGATGAGGTACGAAGACCCGGCCTGCACATTGGCGGAAAAAGGAGAGACAGGCGATGATGCGGTATTCGAGGCGGGGCGTCGTTCCGCGGAATTGCAACCCGTTTTTGCAGCGGGTCGTTCATGGGATGTTGGATGCTGGGTTCGAGATTCCGATGGTGTATAGACGGTTGTTCCTTGGGACTTGGGAGTATGCGTCGATGAACCGACGCGGTGTCTCGATGGCCAATCACCAGCTGCCGCATGCATTCGCGAGGCCGCGGAAGCACTTCTTGCCGCATATCTTGCCGACGCAGAAGGAACGTGGGCTTCCTGTTCAACGTTCAACGTTCAGAGTGGAAGAAAGTTAGTCATGGGTGGAAGCATCGTAGACGGCGTACGAGGAAATTCCAACGGACGTGAAAAGTATGCTAATGCGCCGATGGTGTATAATAGGCTGTCTAGAGAAAAGCATATATACTGCCTGCGGTACTGAATGCTAAGCATTCAGTATTGTTACCTTTTGGCGTAACGGTTAAGCGGCGGGCAGTCTCACCTTACACATCCGTGTCATGAGACGTCGTCGTCCAACTCAGCTTTCTTCGCGTTCAACCGGAACGACAGAGTAATCATCCGATCGGTGACCTCTCGCTCCTTCCACTCCTCCCCAACCTCGCTGAGCGTTTCCGAGATCTCATCCGCAAAGGCCACCCACTCCCGCCGACCGGGCGGCCTATTTTTATGCTTGGACGTGATCACGACGGCGACGCGATATCCCTTTTCGAGATCCCGCCCCGCCTTACGCAGCTTATGCTCCAAGTCCGCCCGCCCGACCCCCCACGTGAGCTGAACTTCCTTAGGCTCCTCCCCAACCCTCGCCCCCTTCTTCAACGCGCGCTTCATATCCCGGTACCTCGCCTCCGCCTCACTGCGCGTCGTCAGTCGGACGATCGGCTGCGGAGTAGACGTGACGAGCTCGACGACCATGCCGCGCTTCTTCTGCGTCTGCTCGCTCGTTTCGAGGAGGAGCGAGTCGAGGCTGCGTTTAGTCTGTGAGAGCTTGTTCGTGTCGGGGTCGAGCACGAAGACGTGGGTGAATGGGATTTGGCGGTTGGTTGGGCGGCGGGGGAGAGTTTCTGATGATGTCTTTTTTGGCTTTGGATTTGAACGCGACGTGATGGTTGGTGTGCCCGCGGTCGCCGACGACGCTGGACTTGGCGCAGGGGATATGGTGCGCTCAAAACGCCGGAGGGCGGCAGGGGGAGAGGTGGGGAACGTCACTGGGCGGGGTCGGCCGGTGTATATGGGCCGGGCGGGTATGCGGGGTATACAGCGAGCTGAACACGCGAGCGCACGGAGGTGAGGTGTAAACGTAAAGGAAAGCGTCGAGGATTTTATCTTGCATAGGAACTCCATCATTGTTGACGGGATGGGATGGAAACCGAGGTGGTTGTTTGTCCTTGTTAAGTTTACAAGGTCTTGTACAACATGTACATACAAAGCGTCCCATGGTCAAGTATTTTTTTTCGTGGAGTCTTGACCATCATCTTCCTCCCATCGCTCTTGTGAGTAACTCTGGTTTCATCGATTTCCTTGATATGATGATATCCCAATTTTGCACTTTGCGAGTGTGGGGACTTCGCCGTCCAGTTTCTCCTTCGTTCAGCATAATAGGCTCGTCTTGAGGCTGTGTGCATATACGGACGCAGGAGTAGACGCTTCTGCGCGATGAAAGAGTGTGGTTATAGTTATTTGATCAGCTTTTACCTTTTGCCTTTTCCGCCTTTCTTGTCCAAGTACTCATCGCGTTCGTTCTCAGGACACGAGGCCAGATCCCCCCAATGATTGACGATGAGTAAGTCAGCCTTCTGCTCACTCTTTCCTTTATTTTCGTTCGTCGGTGGGATGATGGAAAAAGAGAACAAGCACGGGGAACCACTTGTAGTCCTAGTCTCTCCTTTGCTCTGCTTGCCTCCTCGTCTTGAGGAGGTTTGCAACCGGGCGGAGGTGGAGGCGTTCCGTGCGATGAGGCTCGATTAAAGTTATAGTTATTTTGATCGACTAACTTTGCTGCCTGTTGCACATTTCAGAATCGCTGATACATTCCTTTAGAGCTTGATCGATGATCGATGAATGAACGAGTTGGGAAGTAAGTATATCGGTATGTCTGATGTAATGTACAATTGTCGATGTGATGCGATTGGAATCTATGTTTTCGAAGTGACTAGTGGGAGATATGATAATTTTCCTGTGACCATAGAATCGTTCTTTGCAAGCAAGCTACGTCAGCTCACTTCTCCCAGCCTTTGATCCCGCCTAACAGCAGTCGTGCGGAATAACCACGCCAAATTCTCATACACGACAAACGTAACACACGTTCCGGGTAGGACGCGAACGAGGTTTGTTCCAAGGCCACGGTAAAAGCCTCGCGTACCTTCACCTTTCCACGTCCGTTTGATGGTGGTGCGGATATCGGGGTATAAGTGCGCCGTGGCATTGTTCTGTACAACACGAAAATTCATAAGACGTCGGAAAGGCAGGAAGAAAGACCCACTTGTAGGCGCGAACGAATAACTTGGTATGGATATGTCAGCGCAAGCGCAAACAACTTGCTACCCCCCGACATGATGGTATAGGCGGTGTTCGACTACACGTGACGGAATCGCGTGAATCGAGGAACGTACACCCAACACGCGTCGTACGCACCAATTTATCGTCCTCGGGCGTCATCGTTTTCCCTGCCCTTGCGAGCCGTTTCCGTTTTTGCTCAAAGCCCCACCGCTTCATCTCTTCGTAAGCCATGAACTGTATCGAGCCGTTGCTCACTCCGACGAGCGCGAGTGACGTGCCCTTCCACAGACCGCGTATACCCTCCGTACGGTATATAGACGAGAACCCGTCTGTAACAGAAGCGCATCAGAACACGGCATGGTGATCCGAGCGGAAGCACACACGCCAAAGCCCCCTGTACGACGTGGGGTCGTCGGCACGCGTGACGAACATGCGTACTTTAACGACCCATATCGGGTTGGTCATGATAGCAGTCACCGCACCTGTCAAGCACGTCAGAAAAACATGTCGGAGGCCATGCGACAGTGGGACGAGCGCGAACTTGCTTGAGCAGCACACAGCAGGTAAGCACCGGGGGATAACTGAAAGTCGGAATTGTCCCCGGAAGCGCGTTTCTTGAGCATGTTGTAGCTGTCGAGACCCGCGGTGAGCGACGGGACACGTTCCGAAGCCATTCATCATACACGTACAAGAGAAAGTAGAGACCCCAGCTGGAGGCATTGCCGGCGATGTTCGGACCTACGCCACGGTAGAGTCCTCCCAAGCCTTGTTCAGCATGTATGTTGCGCAGAGCGGACCAAATTTGTTTTCCGATGCCACCCTGAGGTTTGGACGTCGACACTTGGAGCTTGATTTTGAGAAGATCGAGGGGGTGCATGCAGAGAACGGCGACGACGCCTGCGCCGAGCCCTGCTGCGGCATGATCCTGAGAGAGGGTTATTGAGGGTGCGACGGGCGAGACGGGCGACGCACCAGAGCAGCAGTCGGAAAGAAGCTGGGTGACTTTTGGCTCGTCATAGCAAACCGCAAAGACCGACTTACGTAACCTAATGAGCGCTCTTGTCCGACATTTTGGCAACTTACATTTCATGGCATAACTTAGGCTCAATCCAAGTACCATTGCCAATATCTTTGCGGTTCATAGGCCATCAGGTGATGAATATGGGGACCCTTGACACTGCCCGGAGGAAATCCCTCTCAGGAGACTTTTGCGTAAGGAGCCTTCTACGCCAAGGGCTCATGCTCATATTCGGCTTTCGCCACCAAGACCCCGAGTGGGTTTATGCGGAGGTGGCGCCGACAGAAGGGCTGATACCTTGATCTTCTGAAGCATTCATCCTTGTCTTTACACCCGCGACACTACCCATGGAGTTTTCTGCTTCGATTGCTCGACTCGCTGTGTTGGTGCCTCTCGTGGTCGTTGCTGTGCATATAATTCGACGAATTGTTCAAACTCGCACAAAACGAAAGGGGTATCCTCTCCCGCCCGGGCCTTCACCAATCCCCATCGTTGGAAGCGCCCTTTCGATTAACATAGAAGAACCCTGGTTGACCTATACCGAATGGCGTGCCAAGTACGGTGAGTAGAGTGCCGAGTAAGAATGCCTGACTCTAACGATGCCTAGGTGACATAATGTATCTCAGGCTCATGGATTCCGACATTGTCATCCTGAACTCACCCTCCGTCGCAACGGACCTTCTGGACAAGCGATCCCAGATATACTCTGATCGTCCTTTCATCGCGACTGTTGACCCGTGAGTTTTTTTTTTTTCGTACGATCCAGCATCGAAATCGACTTCTGGTGACTGTGACTGACATCCGAGTCCTCGTAGATATGGACATGACTGTAACTTTGCATTCACACGCTATGGTGACCATTGGAGGTTGTGCCGGCGAATATTCCATCAAACGTTCCGCCCTGAATCTGCTTTGGGCTTCCGTCCCATGCAGCTTCGCAGAGCCCGGCAGATGATCGTGAGCATGATGGACGAGCCTGATGGGTATCCATCTCATTTCGCGACGTGAGAACTTTATAGACTCTGGTTCATTTTTGGTTGTGACCCGAGTTCACCTAGGCTCGCAGCAGCTGTAACCATGTCTGCGGTGTACGACTATGAACTGAGTCCCCGGAATGACCCTATGGTGTCAATTATCGAAAAATTCTTCGAAGCTTCCGTCTCGGCATTGACGTCCGAAAAGGCACTCCTCCTCAAGACATTCCCGTTCCGTGAGTTGCTCTCAGTGTTACTTGGTAATAGCATGTGTTCAAGTTAAACGAGATAAGTGCTAAATGTTCCGGACTGGCTTCCCGGGTCCTGGATCAAACGTGAGGCGAAAGTGGCATATGAATGGAGGAATAAGGCGGTTGAAACTCCGTATCAATACGCTCAGAAGCGTATGGTAAGCCCTCTTTGCGCTGAAATAAAATAGTCATGACGCGACTTTTGTCGCCCAGGAATCTGGGGACTACTCAAACACTGCAATGGTCGCAGATCACCTCACTCGTATGGAGAAACTGGATAGTTCTTATCGTCCTCTCTATGAAACAGCCCTCAAACATGCATCTACGACTGCTTTCTTTGGTGAGTATTTTGCTGACGCAAACGAGCATACGTCGATTGGTTATTCGCCATTTTGCATACAGCCTCCGCGGAGACGGTTTGTGCTATTCTTTTTAGAGCGGGTATATCGTTCATAGTACATGCAGACATCTTCAACATTGATGACATTTACGCTTGCAATGGTCCAGAACACGCACGTGTGGAAGCGCGCTCAGGTCGAAATTGACGCAGTGATAGGAACTGGTAGGCTGCCCGAGTTTGACGACAGACCGAACTTGCCATACATCGACGCAATCGTACGAGAGACATTGCGTTGGAGGCCTGTTGGTCCCCTAGGTACACTCGTGGCTGCCGATGTGTTTGAAGCCCATTTGGCTGATTTCGTAAAGGTGTTCCGCACTCGGTCATCACTGGCGATGTATACAAGGGTTACTATATTCCCGAAGGTATGTTCTGAGCACGCACTACTACCCATCTGCTTGGAGAATGAACGATCCGCTCAGGCGCAACCATCATTGCTAATGTATGGTATGTATTTCTGTAGCCGCGGCAGGAGTTGCAGCATGGTGATTCACTGTCGTCTAGGGCCATGTCGCGCGACGAGGCTCGGTATCCCAATGCAGAGAATTTTATTCCCGAGAGATTCTTGGATGCCGAAGGGATGTTGACGGACGATGCGCTCCAGTACGTCTTTGGGTTCGGAAGACGAGTCTGTCCAGGTTGGTCCATCCATGCCGAACTCGAGGTAACTGCTCACGCGCAAGGTTGTTTCTCTTTTGCAGGACGACACACTGCCGACGCGTCGGTCTGGACCAGCATCGCGACGATGTTGGCGACGCTCGATTTCAATCTGGCCAAGGATGAGGATGGAGTGGACATCACCTTCACAGCAACGTTTGCAAACGGATGTACGCAGTACGTCGAGACAGTTCATGTTCTAGGCTTTCTTGCTCAAACGCAGCAGACACCCTAAACCATTCCCGTGTCAACTGGTCCCTCGCGCACACATCAGCAAAGAATATCTCGAACGCATGCTATCCCAATGACGTGTTACTTTGATACAGGGGAACGGGGGGTAGTGTTGGAAATTCTTAACTCTCGTGGTCCGTGCATGTATGGTCCCGCGTCCGTCTTTGCCATCGTGTACTATATTAGTGTTCCGTCGTCTCGTTTCCTTTTCCCCTCTCAACCTTGCGCTTCTCTTATCTAGGTACCGTGAATCTCGTCTGTCCGCCTTTGTACTTAGTCGTTTCTCTTATCTAGTCTTCGTTGCGCCGATTCAGGAGTCACGCGCCTCGACTTCAGTGAACCTGACAGGTAGGCCCTTATCGCACTTGGGGTGAATCTGCATGCAGCGCAAATGATTTCGCTATTTGATAGTAGATACACTTGAGAACGTGTCGGCTAGCCTGAAAACTTTCATAGCAGTAATGCACGGGCATCCTCTAGACTAGATGATGGAAGTCATCCAGGTGAAGACGATAACAAAGGACGGCAAAGCGCTGCTGGTGACGGAGGAGGTCTATTCTATGCGATCATTGCGGACATTTTCAAGCGCACGAGGTCGAATTCGCGAAGCTGACCAGCGAACTGAATCAAGACGCTTCGCCCTTGCCACGACCTGTCTTGGGACTGAGTACTGAGTGATGCCAAAATCTGCTTCAAGACTTTCAAACATTGCCATCGCCATCTAACCACCTTATTCCGCGTAACCATTCCACGATGACCGCAGAAGCGACGCTAATCTTCTCTAGTTGAAAGCTTTGCGCACTGCCTACCTCACGAGTGTATCGGAAGCTCCTCGTGAAAGGGGCACAATTTTGATCAAGTTTTTGGGTGCTAGGTCCACGGTAGATGAGAGGGGATAAGTTAATTTGGTTGCTGTGGAACACTAGCGTCCAGTAGCACTTATAGATCTAACCGCCGTTTCAAATGACATTGGCTGTCAAACTCATGAGATTCGAAAAGGAAACATGGGTTCTGCACGTTCGTCGTTAACACCATACTGTAGATCTCCATCATGACGCGCCCATAATTTAGTCTGTGGCTCTCGGTCAATATGGATTCAGCCTGGCAAGTGTGTCACGGTGTTGACGAGATGGTACTTACGCCGAGTCCTTCCCACGACCAAGTCACTAACAATATTGTCTCAACTTGAATGTCTCGAATGACCGCATGGCCTCGCACTATAGTATTGCATCGGCGTGGCCTGTGACGGGTCTAAATATGCACTGAGTGATCAGTCACACGTCTATTGTACGATCAACTGATCAGACCCACATATTGATGGGCTTTTCTTGGCGCGGCCCAGTTATAAACATGTCCACAGGTTCATTATAAACTCCCCACGTGAGATGGGCCCTTAAGTACTCGCCTAGTACGGTCTCAAGCCCGCGTTCAAAAAGACTCTACGCGTTGCCGCTTGCCGGTTTCCTCCGTCCCCCTCTCACCTCCCTCTTTCTCCTCCCCAGCGACCATGCGCGCATTCACGCTCCCTGTCTTGATGATATCTATCGTCGCATGCGTCGCTGCTGCATCGTTCCAGCCTCTCTTTGCCTATCGCGTGCCACCCGTCTCCGCCGCCACCTTCGGACAAGGACTCGGGAAACGACAAATCAGCGTCCCGTCCGAGTCTACCGTGCCCTCCACCTGCACCTCCACCTGCAACCCGGTCAACGACGAGATCAGCATGGTGAGTCACGTCTTGCCCTTCGTCCTCTTTTTCTTCTTTGCTTTTCCCCGGCCTCGGCGCCTCGCGTCGGAGTTGTAATACGTTCGCCCGCACCTTCTGCTAGTCTATTTCCCATTTTGGTTCCGAACTTTGCAACTGAGTGCGCGCGTTGATACACCGTAGGGATGCCCCGTCACGTCGTGCTGCACGACCACCTTTGAAACGCTGTACTTCAACTGTCTCGAATGCGTAGGCACAGCGCTCAACACGGCAAATTACTCCTCGGCGCAGATAAACCTCAACCGTACGTTTTCTTATCTCCTCCCATCCGTCCGACACGGATGACGTCCGCCGTTACCACCGACTGATGCGCGTCGTCTCAGTTCTGTACACGACCTGCGTGGATAGCGGATATATCTTGTCCCCGATGGCTTTGCCCGGCCAGACAGCCAGCAATTCGAGTTCGAGCGCAGGTCCCGCGCCCACAGGGAAATCGGGTGGTGCTGCCACGAGCAAGACGGCGACATCGGATGCGATCGCCCATAGATCGTATGGCGTGCGAGCGGAACCATTGATTGCTATAGCCGTCCTTCTCGGCGTCGCTGGGCTATGGTAACACCAGCGAGGGAGTTTGGGAGGCGTGGCGCATTTATACGAGCATAAGGTATAAAGGACTATCTATCCTACGTATCCGGTTTATTGCCTTGGACTTGACGCGAGGTCTTACGATCATCTTGCCATTGATTCAGTTATTTAGCTGGGCTGGGAGGAGGAGCGGGGACTCATTTTGGAGAGCATTGCATGGGAATATGACAATACAAAATAACCCTACAGAGAGATAATAATACAGACACTGACGGTACATACCCACGAAAGCACACGCATGTACTTACATAAATAGCAACTTGGACACGATCGTTTAGAGACGTGAATCTTTGGGTATCTTGCGAATTGCCTGGCGAACACCAAGATCCCCTAGTACGTCCTCTGCACCAGCAAGGATAGCGTCGAATGGTGAAGTTCGGTGGAACTGTGGATCAACGAATCAACAGTCGGCCGGCAAGGATGATAGGGGTAACCATGAGCCAATCGCATGTACGCACATTTTCGACGACTTTTCCCATTCCACCCATTGTAATACCCCGTCCACCGAACATCTGCGTTGCATCTTCGGCCGTTTCGCGGCCTGCACGCGAGATGAACCTATCAAGAAGGCAGTTGACATTCAATGAAACATCATGATAATGTAAGGATCGAATATACTTTTTCAGAAGTGCGATGGGTCCTGCCAGTTTATCCGATTGTTCCGAGTAATTCATCTGTGATCAATACGTTTGAGTCAAGTCCAAGCAATTCCACTCAGTCCAACCCACGTTGTTCATTTGGTGAGTGATGTTCTCTATCCACGCCTGACATGTCTCCACACGCTCGATCATCAGCGCGAGTTTGGCACGTATAACGGCCTGAGAATTAAGGGGCTTCTTAAACGCGATACGTTGATTGGTCCACCTGATGGAGAGATATAGATCATCAGCGCTCGCAGCGGGAAAAGATCTGGATAAAGCGCTGAGGTGACCCACTTGAGACATTCCTCTACAATTACCCGCTGCGCTCCCAAGCTCGTGGCAGCCACCATCCACCGCTCATGATTGAAATTGCTTAGAATAACATATAACCCCTGTCCGACCTTGCCGAGCATGTGGGATGCAGGGACACGCGCGCCGTCAAAGGTCACATATGCCGTCCCAGCCGTGGCGGAATAAGATGTTTTGACAGCTTTCGTGGAAACTTGGTCAGAGCGGGGAATAAGGAGGACCAGGGGACCTTGCTACAGGCACATCGCCGTTAGAGCGTCACAAGAAGAACGAGCACTGCACCTACGTTGGTCTGACATAGAGTGGTGAAGTAGTCCGCAAATGTTCCGTTTGTTATCCACCTGTTCCAGTCCCAGATGTCTATGTTTAGCAGCGTACCATCACAGCATGTGGAGACCACCCACTTCTTGGTCCCGGTGACCACCCAGTCATCACCGTCTCTCACTGCGACCGTCTGTACACCAGCAACATCACTTCCCGCAAATGCCTCTGTGATGGCGAGTGCAATGTACTTCTTTCCCCCGAGGATATCAGAAACGTGTTGAGACCGGAGTTCCGGTGACCCAAAATTGAGGATAGGGGGCAGACCGATAACACCACCGTTCAGCAGCCCATCCACGAAACCGCGCGTCCCGAAACGGGCGAGTTCGAGGTTGAGGATGAGCTACGTCCAGAATGAGCATGTTACGAGAACGTTTGATGCACAAGTCGAAACACTGCACCTCATGAAAGTGGTCAAACTCTTCCGGTTTGACGACACCACCCATTAGCGAACGTCCTTGGAGGTGTTTTCCGGGACCAATGCGCATTGCCAAAAAGTTCATCGCGCTGCCCGTCGCGTCAGTGGATCATTGATTGAATTGCAAGTCCGGTTCAGGCTGGGCTGCCCCGAACAACGCAGCCGGGTGACAAACTCACCTAAGCTTATCAACGAGTGCCTGCGAGATCCGCTTCCCGTTCTCTTCGCAACGAATCGCCTCGGGGTAGACTTCCACTGTGAAGAACGTACGGACAGCTCGGTGGAAACGTCGGTGCCCATCGTTATAGTACGGGCTGTGAAACCCGGGGCTAAGCCACGTCGGCTCTGCGTAAGGGATGAGGGAGAGCGCGCCGGGGGCGGGCGCCTTTATGAGCTCGGCCTGGCCGGCGATGGTGCCAATTTGGAGGCGGGCATATGATGGGCGCAGGAGGACTTCGTGGCGGTGGAGACCAAAGAAGGTGTCAGTTGCGTCTTTTCCAGCTGGTGTGCAAGCAGGGTCGGTGTCATGCTTAGCCGGTATAGAGATGAGATGTATGGCTCACCGACGCCGGGCGCGTAGAGAACGTTGGCACCACCGGGATGCAAGTCTGCGAACCGAGTAACGTCATAAACTTTGGCGTCAATGACGATCCACTACATCATAAAGACACTATCATGAGCGGCAAGCCGTCTTCGTGTGGAGAGAGACTTGCCAGGTCGCCTTGCTTGTTGTGCTGCGTTCCGGTCAATACATGCAAGACCATTGAGTGACAAAGCCTACCTCTGCAACCTCGTCAAAAGTAAACGCTTTCTTGGTCGACATTCCAAGTGCAATTATTGAAGTTGGCAAGTTTCAAACTCGTTTATGTCATGGACTCGATCACGAACATGTGAAATTTAGGAAGACCCGTTTATAGATCCTTTTTATCATACACTAAGCTCCCTCTCAGCTACCGGCAACTACCAAACACGCGATTTCACGCTACGCTTGTGTCCAGTAGACATGTCTCTCTTCAAGTGGTCCCTGAGTAAGTTCAAATTGATACTTTTTCTCTTTTGCTCTCACCTTGCATTTATTCAGCCCCCGAGCGACGGAGAGTCGACAAAGTCTTACCCATCGTGCCGAACGAGATTTACCTTCACATCTTTGAATTCATCGCCCCATTCAATGAGAGCCTACCACCAGAAGAACTCAAGACATTCCACACGCTCTCTCGTGTCTGCAGTTTCTTTGCCAACGTCTGCCTTCCACGCGTATTCGAGGTTGTGGAGTTTCCTGGCTCTCTTTGCTATGATGGTGCTCTCACATACAAGGCTTCGCTTGGATCTATGCTATGTACACAAATCGCAGAGGAGCAGCCTCTCGCGCTCGCACTCGCCCAGACAGTGAGGGCGTTTCATTTCACGAACTCGTACGACGTGGTATGGGATGTTGATCCCTTCACTATCAAGAAGTGCATCCCTGCAATGACGGTCATGAAGAACATCCGCGAGTTTCAGATCTGGAACCGTGTTATAGATGCGGATCTCTGGAAGGCCATCGTTGAGCTGCCGTCGCTCGATGATCTGTCATTCCATGAGTGCCACGTTCTGTACTCCTCCTTTGTGGGCGACCCCAAGACAAGGCTCCAAGTAAAAGTGTCTCGACTTAGTTTGGTCAAGTGTTCCTGGTATAACCTGCTCCTCGCGGCTACCGATACGGGGTGCTTGCGCATGCTTACAGTGGATTTTTTTTCCCTTGAATCAGACGTAAATTTCCGACAGGTGGACTTGCCGCACTGGTCTGCCCTTACGGAGCTACATCTTTGTATCTTCGACGGTGATCTGTCTGAAGACTCGGACTACATACCGGAACTGAATATCGTCCTCGAGCAATTGCCGCGGTCTCTCGAGGTGCTGGGGTTCTCGGTTGATGTATCAGCAACAGCTGGCGACATGATTCCATATGTCTTGGAAAGCATGATGAACGATCCTGCTTGGGAAGACCTTTCCTCGCTTCGCTCGCTCGTGATGCGAATGGTAGATAATACACCTTCGGATGTAAGTCAATTTGTATTCCTCGTTTGGTGTCTCTCACAGGATTGATTACTTCTCGTTTCCATCAGGAGATTTTTTACCTGTTTACACACATAAGTGGTGCGTATTTCCACACATGTAAAATCTGAGCTTTAAGACTGGCTGTGTTTACCACATTGCACACACCAGGTAATTTGCCCAGAGTTCGACATCTCCTTCATGACGAGTTCGGGCCTGGATCTAGTCGCAGTCCTAATCTCAGGCATGTAGATTATTTTGGCTGGGTTTTCCGTTTAGTAGATGAGGAGTGGTCAGAAGATACCAGCTCCCTCGACGACCCATTCATTATTTGCGTGGGGATCTACTGGTAATAGTCTACTACAGTAGCAATGGTATTTCACTGAGTAAACTACATTGACTACAGTAGGCAACAGTTATCAGGGCTACCTTTACTGTTCAACATTTGTTTATCGGACGTCAAAGTAAATACACGAGAGTTGACGATGTGAATGTCGGAAAGAAACAGGTCAAACGACGACAGCTGCCTGAAGAGCTCGTGAGCGACAGTAGTCACAGCTTCGGTCAGGAGATCAATTAGCGTCTAACAGAATGAAAACACAATGCGAAACGCCATCTCGTAGACTTTTTGGTCATTATTCGGGTCAAAGAGCCTCCAAGCTAGAATACATGTCTATTCGTGGCAATGTCAGCAAGTGATCGTATGTATACAACTCCTACTTATACCGCCTCTCGCTTGCGAGGTGTCGCACGAAGAATATCGTCCACCCTGTGATCGAAATGAGCGCATAACAATATTCCCCGTGTGATTACATACCGGATAATCATTTCCGCAGCTTCTGTAGCACTGAGCACAACCTGCCGCTTTAGCTTGTAGCTCTCCGTTATTCCGAGCGTCTTCATGGACCCGATAGTACCCTCGTCCATGTCTTCACATGAACGTGTTAGTTGACCGCAACAAAGCAAAACCGTGAAACTCTACATACCAAGCCCCGCCTCCGACTGACCCTCGTAGTGCGCCGCCCGCAACTGGGCTACGAGATCGCTCGAGTCATACCCGGCATTGTCGGCCAAGATCGTAGGGATCTGCCTCAACGCTCGGCCAAAAGCCTCAGCTGCGATAGACTTTTTTCCTTTGACCTTCCGTGCTGCTTCGTCGACCGCACAACTCATCAACATCTCAGAGCATCCGCCACCAAGGACGACCCGCGTTTCCTTCACTGTCTGTGACAGCACCGAGAGGGCATCGTGTAACGAACGTTCAGCCTCGTCGACCATCTGATTCGTAGAACCGCGCAGGATGACGGTGCACGCCTCGCCAGCAGCAACTCCAGAAAATTTGATGAGCTAGAAATCTCCATCAGGGAAGAAGTCACGGAAGGTTTTCTTGTGTGGTTACCTTGTCCTCGCCAATGATGATCTCCTCGATCAACTCGCATCTCCCAAGCTTCACGAGATCAGGCCGATCGAACGTGCTTGCAATCTCACCACCCGTCACGAGTGACAGACGCTCTACGCCCTCGAAATCTGCATGCTCAATGACCAGGATGCCCTTCTCCGCAAGCAAGGATTCGGGGTAGTTGTATATGAGTTGCCGGTTAACAAAACAGTTGATTCCATGACCAGCGATGGCATCAACTTTTGCTTTCATCTTCTCGCGTTCTGCCCGCTCTAGTTCCGCGAGTTTACCGGTAGAGTCTACTTTAACGCGGGCACCGAATACCTTGATCTTGTCGGTATCCATAGCTAACAAGGTCGCCCATCAGCATGGTATATCTTGTGATGCAGATGGCTCACAAGTATTTGCGATCAAGATTTTGACATTCTCCATTCGCTTCGGAGAGTTTACCGCGATCGATTTATCGAGAATAAAGCCTGTTATATTGTAAGAGACATGTTCCGTATACACAAATGCGTAGTCGCACCTTCGTCGAGATACGAATCAGTCAGCTTTCCGCCGACTTTTTTGATGATTTGGATGTGCTCGAGATCCGTGGAGCCCTAGAAGGAGTAGGTTAAGCATAGGGAAGGATAGAAGACATGTGCTCACCTTCAGCCGAAGGACAGCATCGACAGCGAGGTTCGCAAAGTATTGTTTGTCCTGCGAGAGAACTTTTGATGAAATCGTAGTTTTGGCGATGTTGAGTAAGTCTTGTCTGAACTGCGTAGCATCAGATCTATAAAGAGATCATAAGACACCGACAAGCGCCGAACGAGAGCAAGGAAACGTACGCGTTATCCACGGCCGCTGCTTCCAACGCGTCCAAGGCCGCCCTGCTCGCGAGCCGATACCCCTCGATGATCGTTTGAGGATGAATTTTCATCGCGATTAGCTTTTCGGCTTCCCTAAGCAGCTCCGACGCCAAGACGCATACAGACGTCGTCCCATCCCCGACCTCGTCGTCTTGGACTTTGGAGATGTTGACGAGGATCTTGGCCGCGGCGTTGTCGAGCTGGATGGACTTGAGGATTGTCGCGCCGTCGTTTGTTACGTTAATTTCACCGGTCGAGGCTGATTGGAGTATTTTGTTCATTCCTTTAGGTCCCAGTGTCGACTTGACGAGATCGCCGACAGCGAGGGCACCAACGAAGGAGGAAAGTCGCGCATTCTCGGCTTTTTCTTCGGTCGCCTGGTGATAACTTGGTTAGCATACCTCGAAGCTCGGCGTTTCCAGACGGCTCACTTCTTGTCCAAAGATCTGCATAGACATCACGCAGTGGCCGTCTCATCGATGCAGAAAACGCATCGAAGCAAGTCGCGCCTCGGGATCTGCCGGGACAGGACCCCGGGTGCATGTGAGTGTATTTTTTGTGTTGCTTCTCGATCACACCGCTGCTACTCTGAAAATCTAATGACCAATGCGGTTGTCGGTCAACAGCTCTTCTCTGGCAAGTCAGATTCTGCTGAAATGGTTATTGAGCGTTCAATTAGTATTCTTAGGTGCTCTGTCTGGATTTGCCTCCGCAATATTTCTCCAGCCTCGTGAGTAACATATTCTGCGACACTTTCTACGCCGGTGACGTACCTCAAATAGTGGACCTACTGAAAACACGCGTCCAGCAAGGTGATTCAGCACCCGGTTCTCGGTGAGCGCGTTACCAGGGCCTTGATTGTTTTCTAATCCCTATCATGCGAAAGGAATGCCATATTTATATGGCGCACCACACACGCGATCATCAAGCAGGATGGGATAATGGGTCTGTGGCGAGGAACGAGTGCTTCGCTCGCTCGGTAGATCCACATTCCACCGACTCGGGTTGGCACTGACTGACGTCCGGAAGAAATATTCCAGGAGTAGCTCTCTACTTTACCAGCCTGACACACTTGCGTTCGGTAATGGCAACGTCGCCGTACTTTTCAGTCGCAACGACGAAGAAGGAAGGGGACGCCAAGAGCGTCTTACCGAAGCTCACCAGCCAGGGTAACCTACTTGCTGGTGCAACTACGAGGGTCGCAGTGGGCTTCCTATTGAACCCGATCTCGGTTCTAAAGGCGCGGTTCGAGGCATGTCATACCCCCACTCAGCGTTGCACACAATTGATTGTTTGCAGAGCGAACATTTCGCGTACCGCAGTTTAGCTCCGTCCCTCGTGTCTATTGTTCGTACGAAACCATCAGATTTGATGCGTGGATTCGTAGCGTCCTCGCTGCGAGACGCACCATACGCTGGATTGTTTGTCCTAATCTATGAAGCAATCAAACAAGAATCGAGCAAGCTCACGTTTACCCCCTCTTGAGGATTTGTCTAAGGTACATCAACAGCGTATTTGGCACCAGGTGCGCATGCCACGACCATTCATAGCTTCTCGGCAGCGGCGGCAGGCGGCATTGCCACGCTGGCTACCCATCCTTTCGATGTCATCAAGGTAGTTATTTTGTGCTCGATGTGCTCATCGTACTGAAAACATTTAGACCAAGATGCAAGTTCGCTCTGAGCATCAATATCACGGTTTGTTATCCACAGCGACTAGAATATGGCAGGTGCGCGCCCTTTCTCAGAACTTTTTCGAGAGACATTTTTTATCTGGATAGCAGCAACGAGGCATCTTCGGTTTCTTTGACGGGACTTCTCTACGCATATCACGCAAGATATTAAGTTCTACAATTGGGTGGGCGGTATTTGAAGGCATGCTGCTCTTCATGCAAAACCGCAAAGCCGTGACGTTATAGGATACAAAGCCAATACCCGTTGCAACTAAGAATACTGCTTCTGAATAAACTTGGCAATAGTCTGGAGTTGAATATTCGATGTTCCTTCATAGATAGCTCCCTAATGGACGATCTGTTAGGGCATTGCTGGGACATCAAGCAAGTACTGTCACTCACAATCTTTGAATCTCGCCAGAATTTCTCGATTCCGGTTTCTCGAGTAAACCCGACCCCTCCAGCCCACTCGATCGCCTGACCAGAGACTCGCTGGGCAATGATACTTGCCCAGTACTTTGCCATTGCAGCCTCCTTCGTAAAAGTTTTGCCCTCCTCCTTCCTCCGAGCAGCATTATAAGTCAATAGACGAGCCGACTCTATCTCTACTGCGGCTTGGGCGATTTGGAAGGCCATACCCTGGAAGGTGCCTACGGGCTGACCAAATTGAGTACGCTGGTAGGTATAGGGAACAGCTTTATCAAATGCGCCCTGAGCAAGCCCAAGCATTTGAGCCGCGATCCCTATCCGACCTGTAGAACCGACCGTTTGAAACCGTCCAGTGAAAGAGAACGAAAAAGACGTACCCTCATTCAGAATTTCGATCGCAAGTTTATAACCTTTGCCTTCACCACCTATGATGTTCTCCGCAGGTATGCGCAAGTCATCGAAATTGAGTGTACAGGTGGAGGATGCACGGATGCCAAGCTTCTCCTCTTTCTTTGCTATCTTGATACCCATGTCTTTGGTTGCGATAAAGCAAGTTATGCCCTTGTATCCTTTACTGGGATCAATCTGGAAAACGATTGTAAAACCACGCGACGGAAATTCACTACCATGACCTCACGTTCGCAAATATGAGGAATATTTCCGCTTCGTGGGAGTTCGTGATCCACATCTTGGAACCATTAATAACCCAATGATCTCCATCCTTCTTTGCCCGGGTCTGCAGAGCAAATGCGTCTGAGCCGGAAGCTGACTCAGACAAGCAGAAGGACCCAATCTACACGTGATTTCAGTTGCCAACTCAAACGCCACCATGGGCTCTACCGGCAAATCATTCACCTTGGATTGTGCAAGTTCTGGGAGCCATTTATCCTGCTGATCTTTCGTTCCATGCTGTCGTAAGATGGTGTTCACCAAGGTATTGTGAACATCGCACATGACCGACACTGAGGGATCAACTTTGGCAAGTTCTTCGATCGCTATTATAGCTGATGTGAACGAAGACTCGGCACCGCCGTGGTCAGCGTTTGTTTCGATTCCCATGAGCTAATAGTCAACGCGTAAATAAGGCGAGTTATCAAGAGAACGCTGGCATCATACCCCTTGTTCGAATAGCCCTTGAATGATTGATGGGTCCATGTTTTCCTTCTCATCCATCTCACGGACTTTAGGCCCTACCACCTCATTGGCAAAGCGCCTCACTGGATGTCTTGATCAGTATTCAGCTAAACAAAGATGAAGATGTGACGTGATGACTACCTGACTCTCGAAGCATCTCTTCTTCTTCTGTAAACACATCAAGTGAAGTGGGAGTAAAGCTCTCTGTGAAGCGTACACGTGAAACTGCAAAACTCCTGGAAGCGAACTCTGAGAAGTTGAGAGGCAAGATGGAGCTGGGCAAACCTGGTGGTGCACAATACGGGCCGTGGCCTGAATGCCCTTGTCGAACGAGTAACAGCAGCGCGCAGCATGGGAGAGGCCAAGGGAGAAATCCAGGAACGTATGTAGCAGTTCGAGAACTGAAGTACAGGGGATAACAATCACATGACTTTCGGAACATCCACTGCTCCGAATTTAGAGTGGCTCACTCCGAAAAGAATCACTGTTCAATTGGTCACTGTCGTCAATTCCATCTCCACACTGAAGGTATTGGTCCTGCTTATCACAGAGAGAGTGGAGCCAGAAAATCAATTCGTCTCCAGAGGCACGGCCGCCATCGAGCATAGACAACAACTCATCCAGCCTCAAGAACGGTCGCTCAGTTGCGCCCGCGATCATGAGTGTCAAATTGGACAAGAAGACTGAGGTTAGCGAGTCTGCAAGCAGGCTCCTAACCCCGTGTAGTAGCCCCGATCTGAAGAACAACGAGATTGACAAAGGCATGCCCTATACTCATGGGGCATGTCCATCCACTAACGGGCCACACGCGATGCAATAATTAAGGCAGGTGCGAAATAATAATTGACACAATTCGAAACCATCGTGAACCTGGTTACAAGGTAACGGACCATTTGACCGGATTCTTGGATATACACTATTAACTTGTAAAAGTGTTTTAAAGACGTAAACCCTTGTGAGCACAAGTACATAGTGGAGAAACTGAGAGAGCCATACGGCTACGACAAGCTACAGTATTGCGCGGCAAGGTGAGAAGGAGTTCCGGCTATTGCTCTCACAGTTAAATGACGCGAGGTTTTCGTAAGGATCACCTTTTACCCGATCGAACACGAGCTGTACGCTTTCATGTCGAGCGAAGTTCAGAAAGCGGCTTTCCATCATCTATTTACCAAATTGAGGTCTACTCTCTATGGGTCTTTTGGCTCAAGTGATGGCTCGCTAAACTTCTGGGTCTTCACAAGAACCAACTTGGACGGCAAAACGATCCATACGATTCCTGACATCTTGGTGAACATCTGGTACATGACGAAGACGCCGTCTTTACCCGGCATCCAGCCCCTATTCATCCTGGAGTGTGCCTTCTCACAGAACAGTGCGGAGGTAATGCGGAAGCTCGAAAACCAGATCGCGAGCTTCCCGAAGCTAATCGCAGTCGCAAGAATCAGTATCAAGGAGGATCCGACTTTTTTGGCTCCAGATCAGTCTGCGATCCGTAATGACCGTACGCCGATAAAGTCCTTGGGGGAGTTCATGTCTCGCAGGAAAAGCACCAAGTTGGGGCCTATCCGCCGTCATGGATTCACGTGGATGAATATCACTGGCGTGGAAATGCAAATGTGGGTTCGGACCGGCGAAAGGCCCATTGATATCAAATGCGAGAGCACGACTGAGCAAATTTTTGCCAAAGGTGTACGATTTCTATGCTTCTATGTCCAGTTAGTACCTACTGACGTATGTTGATCAGATAATCTATCCACACTTGGCCACCGCCGAGCTCGATGGGGCTTGCGATATCATGATCCGTCAAATCAAAGATGTTGCACTGGAGTACATTGAAGCAGTCCGCAACACTCCTCTTCGTCACTATGGAGCAAGTTCAGATGTGGATTCAGATGAATGGAACTCGAGTGATTCCAGCTTGGATGAGTCGGGCTCGAGCTCGAGCGAGGTCGAGTCGGTGGGCAAGGTCGGTGGAAGCCGTATCTATAGTAAGTCCAATCACGGAACATTTATGGTTCAACTTAACATCAAAACCAAGGCGATGAAGAGGTTTCAAAAATTAGGGAATGGAGTCCCACACTTAGATTCAACTGGCGACAGGTCAGAAATGACCTCTCCTTCGGTGTCTGGGAAACTGCGTACGAGCGGTACCAAGAGTGGCTCTGTGACCCCGGGAAGCAATCCCCTGCAGTTCCGAATGCTTAGTTGTCGGAACATACCGGTGCCCAGAGTGGCACCGTGAACCTGGGAAGCAATCTCGCCCAGTTGCAAAAATGTCATCATTTTTTTCATGTCATCCATGTTGGCGCAAGTGACGGTCCATTACTGTATCCGACTCGGGCTTGTGTTGTTGATGGACTGTGTTACTTAGCCTGCTAGTACCCTAGTGTATGTAGTACTCTTCTGCAACCACGAACAACTTGACTTCCACAAATGGAAAGCATTACTTAGTTCGAGCGTACATCCCGCCCTTCATCGATCATCAATCATCCATCATCCCGGGCCACCCTCCATCCCGGACCACCTTCCGATTCAGAGGGTATCCCCGTCCCCGATCCCGTTCAGTTCTGCTCCTCAGGGATACAGGGACGAAACCCACTGCACACATAGCAGAAACTCCTCCCGACCCCGCTTTACCTCGAGAAACCGTGGCGATGACTCGGATAACAACAACGACTTGTTCAAATCACGCCTTGCGTGGCACCTGCCATGATGGCATGATCACAGTTCCCCGTCGTCGCATGTTTCATTCCTCTAACGCGCCCGCGTGTATTGAAAAGGATGCCACGATTTCATCGAATCCGCTGACTTCGGACCTGGTCTTTGGGAGCCCTTTGAGTATTGCATTGCTCGTGACCAAACCTTCAGTGTGTAAGTTGCACGGATACTCGTCGTGTCGGTTGTTTTGGTCATGTAGACTCGTGTCAGCGCGCTGAAACCCGCTGATTTTCACAGGGGATAGTCGAAGGATATTGTCCTCGTCCAGGTTATTTACGTTATTAATACATGCAATCGTGCACCGAGGACCGCCTCGCTTTTGGAAGCTGAGATCTGAGAATCATGGCTCCTTACTATCAGATGGTTACTCTTTTGAGACTTCCAAGCTCCAACGCTCGGACTCAAAGGCTGAAACCGGTAACTCGAGTGAATCCATAGGAATGCAGTTATACTTACGGGCTGCATTGGACAGTATCCATAATAAAACGAAAGCAAACATGACTCCGTTATTAGAAGAGCTGAACATAAGACAATGTAGAGAGCGTGAAGAAAACAGCAAGATGAAGGGGACAAAGGTCATATGAAAAGGCAGCTGCGCCCATAACTCCCCGCTTCGACGAACGATCCGTTTCATGCAGCTGCATCCCCGGTCTTTCCATTTTCTCCAGAGCCACGGACCTCGCCGTTAGTTCCCCGTCCCTTGCCAGTGAGACCGGCGGCTGCAAACCCTCGGGCGGCGAAACCCCCACGGCCGCCTCGACCTCTGGGGCCTCCTCGCATTCCAGACCGGTCCTCCTTATCGGTTGCGATCTTGACCTCAACTAACAAATCGTTGATTTTCTACAACGCGAACTGTTAAGACTTTCGAATCGATGACGATGATCAGCGAATTACCTCGTTATTTTTCTGAAGTCCTCCCGTCATAGCCTCCTCATCGCCGAACTCTACGTACGCTATTTTCAAACTTCGTCCTTGCTGAGTGTGGGGGTATGAAACACGAACGATCTACAGATTGTTTTAAATCACAAGCTCCCTGTTAATAATAGAAATCACGTACACCCGATTGTTCTCCACCAAAGAACTCGCGCAGCTCTCCCTCATTCGCAGGCGCTTGGAGGCGAACGAACAGAGTCCATGATGGTTTGTACATCCGTCTGGATGTTGGAGTACGCGTACCAGCGCTGTCCGTTGTTGGCGACTTAAGACCAGATTCCAGGAGATCAGGTGTAGGTGCGGAAGCGACTTCATCAGGAACGGGAGTCTCTTTGCCGGACTTGGATTGGGCCACAGGTGCGTCTACGGGAGACGAGCTAGCCTCTGCCCTGTCCTCTGATTCCTTGTCTTTTGACTCCCGGTCCACGCGTTCTTTCTTCTCTTTCTTCTCCCTCTTTTTTTGCTTGTCCTTCTCCGCTCTGTCAGATCCCGTGGGTGTGCCATTTGTCTTGACCTGAGGAAGGTTGGCGGTACCTTCTTTTGGTGTAGCCGAAACAATCGGAGACGTTGCAGCGAGCGGAGACTTGACTTCCTTCGACATTGGCGAGGCGGGTTTCTCAGTAGACACAGGTGTAGATACCTTTGTCAGTGGATTTGAGGTAGCGTTTGGAAGCGAAGAGTTTATCGAGTTGGGGGTGTGCGCGACGGTGCCGGGTGTAGCGGTACGACGGTATGCGTAATTGAAGCCTATATGACATCAGCGCGGGTGGGTTAATTGAGCGCGGGTCACTCACCTTGGCTCTTGAGCTCCGCACTGATCCGGCCTTCCTTTATGTCCAGTACAAGACATCCAAAGGCAGCATCACACAAATTCCAGTTCCAACAATTCTTCCAAGCAGGTTCCTCACCGGTGGCTGTAGGGGGTGCACCAGTCTGTCCTTGGGGTTGAGGAATACGTTCGATGACAGACAAGGCCTTGTCGAGGAGAATTCGCTGGTGCTCATCGATGACGGCGTCGACCTGCGTCTTTACGCTATCCCAGACTTTGTCGAAGCCCTCCTTGCCTACAAGGAGCTTACGGCGGAACCCCTCAAAATCGCCTTGGACGCTGAACTCGTTGTAGGATGTAGCGTATCGAAAGTGGAGGCCTGCAGAAATGGAGAGATCCGCTTTGAGGACGAGGGCGAGTTGAGCCATGATTCCCTCGCGGCCTGGACTTGCATGCGTGACGAGAAGACGCGTCTCTGAGGGATCGAAGACCCGCTGAGCGGTGTCAACGAGCTCGCCGATCTGAAGCGCGGTGGTCCATACTGTACCCTGACCACCGGCGATAGTAGCGTTTCCATCGCCGTTGTCGAACATCTTGTGCGGGACAAGAGCACCCCCTAACCCAAGGAGGCGCAATTTGACACCCCCCACATCAAGGCAACGCGTCGTGGCTTCGTCTAACACGTGCATGTTATCGATGGCATAGGCACCGGTGCGGAATTTTTCTAGGATCAGGACATCCTCGCAAGCACCACAGACAGTGAAGACGGGGACCTGAAGCTTGATTTGTCCGGAGAGGAGGAGAGGGAACTCGGATATAAGGGATATGTCTACGGTAGAGCGGACTGAGGCAGGGGTATTGTCGGGGGAGAGGAGATGGTTGCGCTGTGCGGTGGGGATGAGGGGCGAATACATGGTGAGGTGTCGGAGGGTGCGGTCATTGATTCGGTCTAGACTGCTGCTCTCTGACGAGAGCGGGTGGACGCGTCAGAGGAGAGTAAAAAGGGGAAACCAAGAGGAGGACATGCCAAAGAAACCGAAATCGCCTGTGTGTATGATCACTTTTGCGTCTGCTTCGCGCGCGAGATCATTGAGGGCGGAGAGACGACCACGAATATCGGCAACGCAGAGGATGCGGGCGTGAACGGTGTCGATGATTTTTGTTTGAGTATTGACTTGGCTTGCTTGCGCTCTCGGATGGGGCGACACTGCTGGACGGGTCGAAGTCGAAGCGGGGCGGGGAGTTGGCTGCATCTTAACACAAAGTTAATCTTTTACCGGGCGTTCACAAACAACAAAGAGAGAAATCCTGTCCGTGTGGCTCCCCATTGTACACTCATTAGGTAATTAGCTATCTCCTATCTTGGTAAAATAATTAAATAATATTACCCACATCGACATCGGCGTCGGTGACGATGAGCTCGTAAACGACACTCCCCGAGCTCACACTACTGCACCCGCACATTCCCCCCGCCGTCCCCGGGCACATCCGCGCCTCCTTCTTAGTCGCCCGCCGTCTCCGACACGTCCCGTCTCGCTTGCCCTTGTCTCGTGTCCGTCTGCAATGATGGCACAGAAACACGACACTCATGCTATTGCACACCTGCCCGCGCCGCCCGCCCACGTCTCCCCTCAGGTGACCCCCTCAGACAAGCTCCTCTCCTCCATCGTTCCCCTACCTCCCAATTCTCGAATAGCGTACGTCACTTTCATTCCCGCCACTGACAGCCCTCCCTACGATGTCCTCGAGCTTGGGCGCAGACAACTGGTCTCGCGGAATGATTCCCTTACTCTCCTGCAATCAGCACTGCCCCATGTCCATATCGATGGCAACTCCTCAGCACTCCATGTCTTTATGTTTATATCCCTTGATCAATCAGATGCGTCTTTTACCGCCCTAAAATCAATATCATTGGACGGGCTCGTCGGTGAGTTCCTCAGACTGCTGCCTCCTTTTGTCCGTACAGTTTCTCATGGTTCCCTAGCCTCGGATGTTTCCCTCTTCGACCCTCAAACTCTGTATCCGTGTTCGTATGAATGTGCTTCCCAGCCATCTCCTTGTCATCTCTGCAGCGACCCAAAACGCTCCTCCGTCAGTGATCCAGATTTCTCAGCAGCCAATCTTCTCCCGCGCAAACCACTCCGTGTATTTTACTCTCACTTCATAAGTGCTCTTCGCGCCCGGATAATCGACGACATCATCAAAGTCTCCAATGATGCAGCCAGTGGGCGTTCTGCTCACAGGTTGGTGGATGGATTCTTACTTTCATCCTCACCCATCTCCAATGAATGGGCAACTGACTGGCTCAATGGCTCGAGACTGAAGTGAGTTTTAACCCTTCAGACACTGCCGGACACTAACTTTCGCAGGCCACTTGTACATTGTCAACTCGAGGTGCATCTCAGCGCATCGAGGCTAGAAGTATATTCGCACTTGCGGTCAACCGACCTTTTATCCCTCGATTTCAGTCTGCCGTTAGCTGCTGGCACACCAATTATATTGTTACCCTTTGGGGTTCCTGCTTATTACTTGTCGGCATACAATGGCCCCACTTCCGGCATCACATCTCAATTTGAACAATCACTTTCAGGATTCGGTGCGGGTGAATGGAATCCATCCATTCTTACATCGCACTCCGAAAGACAGAGTACTTTTCGGTCAGGCGTTCCCAAGCGGACGAATCCTGCCTATATTATCGCTTGGATTGCCGTCCAGAACAAACAAGGCGAAGATAAAGGGACAGCCATCATATGGCCCTTGCAGCTTTGTCTTGCGTTTGCGGCGTCTTCTCAGTCTGCTCATGCTCGACACCCCCTTCCTTACATACCGGAACTACCACCTCAGCTTCAACCTTCACCGCCACCTCCTCCACCACCCTCCGCCGTGCTTGCCCTGCCTCCCGCCCGCGAAACAAATGCCCCTGCCGTCCCTACTGCCTCGGTACTCAGCGGTCGTCCTATCGCACGTCGTCTCTGCTTGTCGCCCACCTCCGAGTCTGTCCGCGCATTCCGTTGCCTGACTTTCTCAAGATCGTCGAAAGTTAACGGTGTAGCCTCGGAGATAGGATTGTACGTCGAATCTGTTGCAAAAGAGCGCGAAAGGGAACGCGAACGCATTCGAAGAGAACGGGAGAATGCGCAGTCGTCTGCGTCACCCCGTACTATGACGACGCCATCCACTAGCACCGGCATCCTAGCTTCAACTTCCGTCACCATAGCTAGCAACTCGCCTGCAGCTCTTTCTCCAGCTCTTGGGAACCATGCAACAGGCGAAACTCCGATACTCACGGACCCTGTTGACGCACCGGTAGCGCCCACACCACCGAATGCTAATCCTCCTCCACCTTACCCCTCCCCTCCCTCTGTCCATGGAAAGGCAACCACTCAATTTCGCGTAGAATCTCGCACCATCGTCGAACCTGCTTCCGTATCAGCGAAGAATGAATCTGTTTCGCCGCCCCTTGGTCCACCCTTTGATCCGTTTGGATCCATTGATGGCAGTTGGACGCAGCCCCACAATGATTTTATGAACCTCGGAGAGGCGTACGATATGGGCTTCGACATGAACGTCGACAATATTGGAACCGGAGGTGGTGGTGGAACCACAAGCACAGGACATGCAAACATGGACTTCGAGGACGGGTTTATCTTCACCGAAGACGACTTTGACTTCTTTGATCGGCCGTCCGGTGCTACCAGAGCTTCCCGGACCATTGGACCGCCGATTGCAGACTCTCCTGGCCTTCAGCTTGCAGGATCCGCGCCAGTGGGGTTCTCGCCGTCGATCCTTGGAGATGGAGCCTTTTCTGTGGCCAACGCTTTTACTCCGGGTCAGCAACAACCGTCTCCGTTTACTGTTGGCGGAGCTACGGATCCCTTCACCCCTCGGCTGTCTGAACTATATCACATGCAGGACGTAGCTCCAGCCAGCATAGACATGTCATTACCATCCCCAGGGTCTACCCCGAATTCGGAGCCGTCAACACCCCATGTTAAATTGTCTCTTGAGCACAAGAAAGGACCTCCAATTCTATCCAACTTCTTTGAGCCGATCCCCTTTGCCCAGAGCCATAGTCTGTCTGATTCCAAGTACCACATGGGTAAATTTGCCCTCCCCAGTCCGCCAGATGAAGAAGACCGCACGCAGCCGATTCCTTGCCTTTCGTCACCCAGTCAAAACAATCATTGGAAATACCGATACAATATCGCGACCGACCCCCGCATTGGTCTTGTAAGAAAACTGATTGGAGTCAAACGAAAGAGCTTCGACCAAGGTTCCCGTAGAACGAGGCGTTCTAACTGGTTGCAACATGGCTTGGATCCAGAGCATCCTGTATCTGACGACCCCGATGATGCTTCTGATACAGCATCGGACGATGAGGATGTCCAGGTTGCTGAACCTGCTATTCCTTCTCGAACCACCACGCCGCCTCCTGCATACCTGCCGCTTGGGCCTACGTTACTTCATATGCAGTTTTCTCATCCCTATCTACTTCCCCTCAGTAGACCCTTGCGGCCGCCGGGCGCAGCGGTAGCACCTATGACAATCCCGGTCCCTGTCCCGACATCTGTCCCCACTCCCGTTTCACCTGCAGCTGCGCTTGGTGCAGCGTCGGAGAAGTCCAAGTCGCTCGAAGCCGCAGGAAGTATGATCGCTCGGGAGGCTGTCGAGAATAGCATATTCGCTGACGCATGGCTGGCCAACAACACACATTGTTCTTCAGAAAGGCAGTCCACTGTCTGGCCCGCCGACGTGTCAACCTTGGTTGAGATCATCCGTTGTCTGCCTGCGCATGAAAGTCCGGTTGAATTACAGACTTTGCTGCATCACGGTAAGTACGTCAACTGCCATCAAGACCCGTTTGATGACCAGTTTCCACAAGACGTTGGGGCAGCCTCAGCAGACCGTGCGCTTCTTCAGCGTATGGACACGCCAATGATCCTAGTTGGTAAGGGTGACTCTATGATTCAAACCATGCCGGCGTCCTTGCGCTTCTGGGAGAAGCTTGGACTAACGCCGCATGCGGGCAAGAAAGACATCACCGCCTTCCTCTTTTTAGAGGATAATGGGGTGGACAGGCCATTTGCGGAAGCCTGGTTGAGAAAGTTGTCTGCAACATATAGTGTACGTCCCCCCGTCAGGCCTTTTTTTTGCATTGTTGTTGATCCCATTCTTAGGGACACCAACTGGGTGCCCATGTTCCAGGATCTCATCCACTCTGTTCCGTGGACGGAATTTTTGTTTTGCGATTGGATTCCCTTCGTAAATATTTAGGTAAATACACGCCTTATTCTCGAGCTTCCTACTAACTATTGTATCCTAGCTTCATTTGCTACCGACTTGTCTGCTGAGCCAGGCGGTTTTGTCTTCTACATTGCAATTCCGGACTCAGCATTGACGCTTGCATCACCTCTGCTCAGACAAATTTCTTCGGCGATGAAGAGACTGCAGAAAGTTCGTTCCGAATATCCTATCACCCTGCAATTCATACCAGAACATCACATCACTTCGCATGACCTTGTTACCACCGATTTCGAAAGGCTCAGCTTTTCAGTATATCAACGTGTACCTCAGCCGGTCGACCGTACCATGTCCCGTAGAATTTTCGACACAGGCAAGGAAACCCGTGCGTTCTTCCGGGAACCAGCATTTACGCTTGCACGACCACCCAAGCCCACTGTGCATTTCAGTTTGGGTCCAGCTCGTACATTGGACGTGCTGGACCGACATACCTTTCTTCATATCGGTTACAAATTCTCGTCGTGCAAAAAATGGCTCTTGGCCGCATGCGTCGATCAGCGGGGCGAATCTTATGATCTCGGGAGCTGGTTAACTCAGGACGAGGTCGAAACGTCGGCCACACTGCAGATCTGGAACTTTGCGCTGCAAGCCGCTCGAAGAACTAACATCGAATGGCGTTTAGTGATATCTAAACTCGGACTCATGTCCCCCGCGGAGCTCGACGGTTCGTTTTTCGTCCACGTCCGAAAGATTTTCTTTTTTACTTAATTGAATGACCCCCTTTTCACTAGCTTGGATTCACCACTTGTCGGCGGTATCGTCACTTTGCCGCGATCTCGCTCCTTTCCACGTCACCATTCTCTCCGTCGACCAAAACATCACTTGGTCGTTCCCACATCTATCCCAGCCTGGAACTGGTCAACACACACCCTCGCGACGTACCGTAAGCAAAGATTCGTCCAAGTCGATGTACATGGATGTGACCACTGCCACAACCTACGCGATCTACCCTACCACCCGTATCCCCTTGTCCTCTCCGCCAGCCTGTCCTTGGGCCGATTGCTCCTTCGTGCCCGATGGCGAAGGCACTGCCACTGGCGAAACGTGTCCCATACTTCCCGTCCGTTCAACCATTCTTCTTTATGTCCCCCTCAAGCGCGCGGGTCCTTCGTGTTCGACCCTCTACGTTCACTTCCTTCATAGCTACAAGTCACCTGGATCTTCACTCCTTATTCCAGACGATGTCACTGCCCAGGAAATAACGCGGAATTACTACGAACTTGCTGTCCTCGCAAGCTTACAGGGGCCTTTTGGATACCCCACTCTTCCACTGCATCTGTCCGCACTCGAGTCGATGCAAGATGCCCTCAGACAAGAAACCGAATAGTCGATTCTTGGATTTCCGTATCCCCCTCCCGCTTTCTTAGATGCTTCCCATTCGCTCTATATTGTTCACTCGCACGCTAGTCCTCTCGTTCTTGCATTACTTGTTGTATCCCTACCCATCCTTTCATCGCATCTCTTATCTTTTGTTATGTGTCACCCACCACCGAAATGTAATCCCATCTCGAAGCTTATGAAATGACCATTCTTGGAGTACCGTAGATATCCTACTACTGTGTCTTCTTCTCCTGCGCACTATAATCCATTGGCGCCTCGGATCGTAAAGATGACTGTATGCTAGCAAGTGCGCTGATTCCGAGCATGACGATCGGTACGAGAATGAAGAACGCAACGAGGAGGGAAGTGATGAGGGCTGGCGTGAGGAGTTGGTAATTATGAAGGATGCCGCCTTGGGTCGACCTGGCGGCGGTGGCGGCGGCGGACACGTTGGACGAACCCACCATCGTGTCGGGCGGGGAATCAAACTCTGAAAGCGGGGGAAGCTGGCGGCGCTCCAGCGGGATATGCGAACCAGCGTAGATGACCAAGTAGTTCGAAGCCAAGGCAGCGATCCTGTCCAACTCTATCGAGAGAAGCCGCTCTGATAGGGGGTGTGTATATGAGGGACGGAGAGAGAGACGAACGAGATGACGAGATGATACGCACCGTGCTCGGCCATCACGGTCTTCCTGTACCTCGGAGACCCTTCGAGGGGGGGCATCGAGATGGCAAGGACATACTTCTTTTCGTCGTCTGCTCTGAGAAGCCACTCCTCTTCCGAGCCGGGGACGACGTCGACGGCGACTGAGCCGCAGCGGTCTGCGAAGAGCGCGGCCGCCTCGGGCGTAGTAGTTTTGGAGGCCGCACGGCGTTCGACGTGGGGCAGCTGGCGCGAGCTTGGTGCGTCTTTGATCAAGGTTGCGAGCCGACACGAGGGTTCGAGGGTACGTAGGTCGGAGCTGTGTACCTATTCAAAGAGATTTAAAAAAAATCAGGAACTTCTGAATTGCGCTTGGCCCGAGCACGACGGGGTGCAGCGAGAGAGCGAGACTTACTCCGGGATGGTCTACCACGACGACGGCGTCGTACGAGCAGACGTCTCCGTTGGAAACGATGTCTTGCAGTAGCACGCCGTGATCGGGATGCGGGCCAGGTGCGAGGCGGGTGAGTACATCCGAGCTGGTAGGAAACATGTTTAGACACGTTTTGAGCGGGAGGAACACGGGCACGGGGTATACCTTTGAGAAGAAGAAGACCAAGCAACGAACGGTACGGTGTTTGAGAATGCGAAAACACAAGAGAACGGCAAGAGAGCGAATAGAGCAGCAGCGCGCCCAGCCATCGTAGTCGGTCAACGAAGTCAGTGAGTGGCCTCACTGCGGGCAATCCCATCTTAGAGCTTATGTAAGCGTGAAACATTGTTGCGGCGCCGTGTTCGCGAACGACCAATACGACGAACGGACGCCATGGCCACGATACCTTCACAGGCAAAATCAAAACAGCTCAGAGCCTGCCTGCTCTGCTCGATAGTCCAACACCCGATGGATTTTAGAAAGAATGGCTGCCCAAACTGCGAGGAGATCATGCAAGTGCGTGTCCACCACTCGAGAGCCGTTCCGACCGCCTGACTATCCCAGATGAAAGGGACTCCCGACCGCATCGCCGTCTGCACCACGACGTACTACGACGGTATCATAGCTGTCATCGACCCCGAGTCCAGCTGGGTAGCACGCTGGCAAAGAACATGTACGTTTCACAGCACATTTCATCCAAGTTTTTCGTATGTGCCCCGCCGTACGCTTATACTCGCTCGCGCCCGCCCAGCCAAGTACGTGCGCGGCATGTACGCCGTGCGAGTCAAGGGACGGGTCCCCGAGGACGTGGAAGCTGAACTCGAGAGTCGGGGTATCAAATATCGACCGAGAGACCAGACGGATCAAGATTGATGGCGCTGCACATGGTCGCATGCTTACACGCGGTGCCACCCTCCCCGGTAAATCCACGACTCGACGCTCGCCCCGAGTAACCTCTAACGTTCAGCCAGACGAAAAAGGGTACTTGTCGACTCACACGTCATCGATTACCTTGCGCGTGTGATGCTTTGTGTGCTTGTGAAGAATCGCACCATACCCTGGGGTCGGTTTTGGTTGTTTGACGTGGCCTAGCTTTTTCGCGTAGATGCAATGTCGCCGTATCGGTCCAGAGTCGTCATTAATCCATCCTCGTTCGTAATAAACGTTTCGATCTGAATTTGCGCGGCGTTGACCAAGTAAAGTGGTATGTACCTCGATGAGATCTTAGATCCCGGGCTACGATATCAAGGTTCTGCCGTACATGGGATTCGTACAATCCAGCAGTAAAGTTAGCCTTCCGGGATTCGACCTCGGGATCTGTGTTCCTGAACCTTGAGCTGGTACGAGGACCCAGCGTAAATTACTTACTACACCTTAGGTCCCAGGTCCATAACCATGGTTACGTCCAGCGCAGTACACATGATCCACTCCACTGGTACCATTGCATGCTGCGGGCTCCCACATCCAGTAACTGACACACCGTGGTATGGAATATTTAAATGTAGTGCTACGGTATGGTACTATCGGATACAAACGGGTAAATACAGCTGATTATACAAACGAGCAACTACTATTCGCTGTGAGGTATCAAGGAACGCGATCATCGCGTTCATTGGCCAGTACGAGTAAACTGTTCTTCCTCCGCTCTGGGTATTACAAGGTTGGTATTATAGCAACTCGTGTAAAGCTTGGTCGTAACGATGGGGTAGGTGTGCACTATAAAACGGACAATATCAAACAAAAATAAGATGGTCAAGAAATGAGTTGGCATACCTCAGCATGTTCTTTGAAAACACGATTTGCGAAAAGACTTTCTCAGTATCCAGCACCTCGAACAGTCTGACTTTGGCTGCTTCTTTCTCAGAGCCCGTTCTCTGTGAATGGGGCAAATCCCCGTCTCCACGAGCCCAGAAGACGCGACCAGGGGGGAATAAATCTGCCGTTTGCATGTTGGCCTCGAGTGTTTTCCTTGTCGCCAGAAACTTGAAAGAAAGACCGCGCGTAAGAAATGATACAAAAGAGGGACGGAATGCTCACCCAATGCATGTCCTCAGTGGTACCTTCCCCACTCTTCCATTGACTTGTGCGATGTGTAACGACCGAGTATCCCTCCCGTCCACCACTTTCGTTTGCCTCGCAGAGCCATAAAGCTGCATTACGAATATCACGTACAGAACCCAGCGACAGTCGAGATACAATATCATCCGAATTGATGAATGATACGATCAACTTGGACGCCAGGCGACTCAAGTCTGCATCAGCGAGACATCTAAGTGACAAAGCGGTAAGAAGTCAGGTAGGAAAAAGACCAATAAATTCGACGCACGGTGGTGCTATACAATATGCAGACACCGGCCGATCAACGGGGAGTCCGCTTGATGGGACAGTGAGGCAGGTTCCTGAATCCGCCCACATCTTCAAAATTGGATGGGTGATTGAAAATCCCATGATCCGTGTTTACTCACCAGAGCCAAGAGGGCAGCCACGCCTGCTCCAAGGGAGTGTCCACAGAGAATCAGTTCTGGTCCGCGAACACATAAATTTGTCAGAAATCCTGGTGCCAAAGAAGGAAAAAGAAATCTACGAACCGTAATCTGGGTTCCGGTTCAACGCCTCCATCACAGCAAGATGTACAGGTTTGCCAATCGCGCCCATTACCCGCGCCATGCGAAGCATACCACCGTGCACATGGTATCGCGAACGATGGGAAGTTAATGAGGACCGTCGGCGTCTGTGACACCGCCCCGATTCCGGGAATGGTATCTTGCCATCGGTAGAGTGATCGCCCGCGAAGGTGCTAGACGCGGGCTCGAATTCTACGGGCTCGCACGTCAAGTCGACTGCCAACTCGTTTAGAGACATTGTACCTATTCTCATACGAACCGTCAAGTGCTCGTGTCATCTGCCACATGCATGAGATGTACATACCACGAAGGACGAGCACGACTTGACAACGATCATGATCGGTGAGTACCCAGAATCTAGGCATCTGGCGTTCGACGCCGATCACAGCAGTAGCACGCATGCGGGTCACGTTTCGGGTGTCACCGTGTACTGATCGTTCAAAGATTTCCTTGTCATGCTTGCCGAGCAAGACATCCCACCAGGAATACTCTCTGTTGTCTTCAGGTAAAGCTGCCGACGTGCCTTCCATCTCGGCTTCGGAATCGTTGATGGCCTTCTCCAGCTGGGCCTCCTCAGCCTCCTTCTCATTGGAATCCGTGGGAGGTTTGACACGCGCCGAGGCAGAGGCAACCAGCGGCGATATCCCAAAGAACAAGAGGCTAGCGCCGCCATATCCTGCCAGGACCATTTTGGAAAAACGTCTCAAGTTCATCTTGACCTCATCGATTGCTTTGGGGCAGTGATCCGGTCGGAAATCCCTCCAGCGGATCGATGCCATAGATGATACAGAATTGCGAGAGAGTACACTTGAAGAACGTTGTCTTACAAGGGAATTCGTCGGTGCTTCACCTATATCAGCAGATATGAGTTGACCACGATGTCCTGGGAATATAAGGTCCGAGGTGACACGAATACGGGACGGAACACGCTTTAATTGGGGGGCAGTGGAGTGACTGTGGACTTCGACCTCGCGGAGGTAACGGGACCATCGTGATTCGTGGTGTTCTTGAGTGACGCCCTGAAGGGCGACCCATGCTATGAGAGCCCTGGCAACCTCAGTAATGCCATACTTCTTGACTGGTATATTGTGCTTTGGGGTGGGGTTGTCCCACTCCCTCCTGACGAGATCGATGAAGGGGCCGAGCGAGAAGGATGCTTCGCTGCTGCCTGGGAATATAACAGAGAGGATATCGATGGAGCTGTGGGCAGCGCGAAGAGAGGCAAAAGAGATGCACTCCCCCAGGTATATCGGCACAAGCATGAGCGTTTCGGCAAAGTCGATGGCGCTCGACACGGCGCCCTCGACAACAGGGGCTGTGATCTGCTTTCTGCCGAGGATGGTATCATCGAAAGCGAGCGCAGTGGCAACGACCGTCGTGTGTGCGACGTTGCGAACGAGGGAAAACTAGAGAACATTGTGTCAGCGGAGGAGGATATAAGATCCGAGGAAATGAGTACCCCTAGCCTTGTTGTTTCCTTTACAGCGGAGAAGGCGAGGAGGGAGACGGCGGATGCGACGTCTATTCCACGTCTACCGTATTTCTCCCAGTCGCAATTCATTGCGGGGTAACGCAACAAGCTCATTGAAGCATTCTCGGTTTACTAGCCGATCAACCCGTTTCAAAGGGCGCGTGATTATGTCAAATCACAAAACAAATATTTATTTATCGTAAATTACTTACTTACTTCGGTGACGCCATTATGTCTTGCAGACGCTGGCTCCGCGCTCTTCCTCCCGCCCCGCTCCGTTCGCGCACATTCGCCACCGCCGTCGCCGTCGATGGCGATCTCAAGCCATCGAATTACGGCCAGCCGCTCTTCCAGTCCCACCCGCACCTCTGTGAGAATATCCCGCCGTCCCACGTCACAACACGCTGAGCTTTTTCAGTGAGGCCCCATGAGTTGACGCCCGGAATTCCCAAAGAGGAGTATGAGCAGCGACGCAGACGGCTTATGCAGAGTCTGCCCAATGATTCCATCGTGGTCTCGGTCGCAGCGCCAATCAAGTACATGAGCGGGAGTACGTAGAGTTCTCTCCGTCATCCCCTTGCCTTCTCATATCATCTCTCAAGACATATTGTAGGTCATCGTTGTCACTCAGCTTTCCATCCCTCTTGAGCGTCCCATAGCTACAAGTTCCGTCAGGCATCCGACTTTTGGTACCTCACCGGCTTCGAAGAACCAGACGCAGCCCTCGTCCTAGGTGACCCTGCTTCATAACTCGCATGAACATCATTCTGAAACAGATAACCAGAGAAGACTTCCACCTCACGTGGATACCGAATGACTCTGTTCTCCGGTGGCAAGGACTCGCTCAAAGAGAAGTGGGAAGGTGCAAGGTACTGCGCCGGCCCTTCTATTGATCGAGTCGTTAACAAACCCTTTTTTTCCCAGGACAGGCTTCGACGACGCCCTGAGCATATTCAAAGCAGACGACGCTAGGTCTATACAGAATTTCCCTAGTCAACTAAAGTCGCTAGCTAGCCTCTACTCCAACATCTATATTGACATACCCAACTCTTCGTCGAAACGGTCGCCGCGGACCGCCAAATCTCTATTACGATATCTTTCTCCTCCCCTACAACCCAAATCAGAGTACGAGACAGTCGTGGAATCTTTGTCAGCTTCACGGAGGCACGACTTGGCACCGCATATTGCTAAAATGCGAGTCATCAAGAGCGAGCGGGAACAGCAGGTCATGCGTGCGGCTGCCGACATCAGCGGACGTTCTCTCGCCAAGGTCAACTAGCTCTCCATTCCGAAAGTCGTCCATGTTTGATCAAACATATACTTTGCAGTCCATGCGTTTCACCCACCCTGGGATGTCCGAAAGTGCAATCGCGGCTCATTTCGAATATCTTTGCACCCTTGCCGGATCACAACGATTAGCATACGTACCTGTTGTTGCATCAGGGTATCGGTCGAATTTTCCCTTTTGCGAATGCCGAGTTGATCCCTCTTCTAGACCTAATGCGCTTATAATACATTATACTTCTAACAATCAAGTCATCAAGGACGATGAGATGGTCCTAATGGACGCAGGATGCGAATACAAGTTAGTACACCGCTTTTCGACCCTCGTCCATCATGCTGAGCTGCGGATCCCAGTGGCTACGCCTCAGATATCAGTCAGATTCCATCCTTGGCATATCTGCCTCGCTCTGACCGTCTATGGTTTAGCACGCACTTATCCTGCTGCTGGAACATTTAGTGCACCGCAGCGAGATCTTTACACCGCCGTCCTCAATGCCCAGAAGACCCTCATAGATCTATGTACAGAGTCTGCTGAGTTCACCCTACACCAACTCCATCACAGATCGTGCGAGCTTCTGCGAAGCGAATTAAACCAGATCGGGTTTAGCCTGCGCACGGGAGATTTGGAAAGGGTATTGTACCCGCATTTCCTGAGCCATCCGATCGGTATAGGTCAGTCTTTTTGTTCTGTTGGGCGCAGAGTATGCAAGGGTCGACGGGAACTTACAAGATGAAACTTAGACTTGCACGAGTCCGCACACCTTGGTCGCGGTGATCGGTAGGTTTTAATATCTCTTGGTGGCGTATCAGGACTGTCCGTTAAACAAAAGAACCTGCATGCTAGGTTGAAAAGTGGGATGGTAATCACCGTCGAGCCAGGTACTGCATATAGATCCGTTCGGCGCTTATCACGCCCTTGTTTCTGATGTTTATTTCCTAGGTATTTACGTACCCCCGGTACCTCAATTTCCAAAGGCGTTCCACAATATGGGTATCCGAATCGAGGTTCATAGTGTTTACTTTCTGACATGTTCCGTTCTCATGTTCTTGTAGGACGAGGTCCTTGTTGGTAAGGAGCATCCGGTGGTCCTGAGTGTCGCCGCTCCGAAAGAGGTCGGTCCCTTTTGCTCCACCGTCATTGTGATCGGGATTAAAGTTTTCTGCCCCCGACTAGATCGTAGACGTAGAAGGAGCGTGTCAAGGACAATTGGGACTGGAGCCCCTCTAGTAGTATCTCGTGACATAATACATCCCATCTTGTTAAGCCCCACCCACCCATCTTCGAGCCTTTTCTCAATCTGAGTTCTCCAAGGCCCTGAGAACCTGTTCCCTCCTCAACCACTTGTCCTCGGGCGTAAAATACCAGCTGAGCAACGCAAAAATGGAGATGGCTCCGAAGATCACCACAGCCTCCACCGTGCCACGTGAGGCCAGAGAAGCACCGAGCGGGATGATGACTCACGAAATTGAATGTCTGTGCAGTAACCGGGAAGTAAAATGGAGAGATATCGACCTTTTGGTGCCAATATCAGTCAATCACATGTACTATCAATGCCGGCAAGCCCGAACGAGCGCTTACAGCAAAGATGATGCCGTTGAAGACGGCAGCACAGACGTAGAACGGTTTCGCGTATCTACCGAGTTTGAATCGCGAAGACTGGAATTGGTCCGGGGTCATGACGAGCCGCAGGAGGGCGATGAGCGCGTACGCCGCGATCGTTGGAACAGCGCCGGCCGAGACCAACGACGTGAATGCGACTTGACTGGGCAGGATCGTGCACAGGAGGACTGCGGCGAAGATGAAGATGACGGTGACCGCGTTGCGGGGCTGTCCCTGCGCGTCGACCTTTCCAATCCATCCAGACAAGGGAAGTACGCCGTCACGAGCGACGGCGAACACCAGACGTGACGAAGCGACGATCGATACCGTCGTGTTCTGTCGGGGGGAAAAAGGACGCTTTAGCGAGAACCCACAAGCTACGTTGTAGACCCTTTCACACCATTATAAGACCGAGGACGGCTAGGGCCGTCATGAAAATACTGGCGTTCTTGCCCAGAGCGAGGGCATAGATCTGGACGAACGGCTGCGGTGCGTTGAGAGAAAATATAGTGTCGAGGTCTGGTGTGCAGAACAAGAAAAGGATGGTGGTTGCGAATCCGAGCACTGCCGTTGCAATGACACTCGATAAGATGCCTTTGGCAGCGATGACACTAGGGAGTCAAATTTTCAGTAAAGGCGGGGTGCGTCACTGTAGAAAATGTATACCTGGCATTCTTCGTTTCCTCAGCGATGTGGCCCGACGCATCGAAACCGGTCAAAGTTCCGGCAGTGAAGAGGCTATCGATCGATCATGATAAATCCTTTGAATGGGCGAGAAGGAATAAAAAAGTGCGCACAAAGATAACATCCAGTTCCATCCAGGAGAGGCTCCGGTTCCATTGTCTAATTCGGGTGTAGGTTAGTGAGCAGAATTTGTTCTACCTGATCCAGACGCACAAGTCATCGTAAACACGTCGGCGGCCGACCGGAATCCGTACGTCTTCGAGACACCGATAGGAAGCCAGATGAGACACAAGAAAAAGTCGAGCATGAGCAGCCCAACCGAGAACTTGAAAACGCCAGAATAGAGTCTAGGAGGGAGATAGTTGATAGCCACGGCGACCAATAGCATCAACTCCGAGAGTATCCAAATGAAGGCGCGCCATTTGATGTTATTGTTATCAGCGCCACCAGGAAAGTCGATTTCCCAGACGGTCAACTGGGAAACGATATAATTGGCGGCGGTCTGTGTAGCAGAAATGATCAGCACCAAATTACTGACAAACGGATTCCAGACTCGCCTGGCAGGTGCTTGCAGTAAAGGTCATCCATGCCGTGCAAGCCCACCAAGCGACCAAAAAGCCGAAGAACCTCGCGTGTTTGGGTCCAGCACTCTCAGCAGCCCATACATAGATGGAGCCGCTAAGCGGCAACGCCGAACAGATCTCTGCAAGAACCATGGCAGTTATGACCATGAAGACGATCGTAATGACCAAAGACGACCTGCCCGAGGTTCCAGGATCAGTGTCAGCCAAAGATTTAAAATGAGAGTCGTCACCATATGGCAGCAGGACCTCCTGCCTGAAGTCCAAGGAACAGGAAGGAGCTGGATGTAGACTCATCACGACCGGCGGAATTAATTCTAAGCACTGAATAGTCCATACCGGACGCCTCCGATGAAGTTCAGAGCGACAAAGCTGGCAGCAAAGCTTTCGATGAGGTGCCAACTGCGATGAAGTTGCTACAGCCACACGTCCATCAGAATTCCCGGAAAAACACACGTGGCAAGCCAAAAAAAAAATTCTTCACCTGCTTATACCCAAATGCATTCTGAATAAAACGCAAAGAATCAGTTATGCATGTGTTACTCCCGTAGGAGCAGTAACAATAGGGCGATACTGGGGGCTTCCCTACGCAGGTATGAGCGCTGTTCAGGTTCAAGCGGTATGATCTCAATCCCTGACGCGTCTTCCTCGGAGGGTACTACGCCGGCGGAGCACAGATCGAAGTCCCTCCGAGTCTGAGTCTGCAATCGGGGATACCCGCAGCCCTTTCCAGTTTGCCACTATAGAGACGTTACCGATTCTCAAGTAATGCCATCAGCGCCTCATCAACCTGCTAGGTCATCCCGTCGTCACCCGGAGGCATATTACCAATTGTAAAGTATCTGTATCTTGAGTAGGATCAGAGACCTGTTGATTGCCGACCTGAACGGATTTATGGCTATCTGGGTCGGATGAAAGAGACATTCAAGGCGAAGACGACAGGGAAAAGGTGGGAAACTGGCGTTGATACTGCCGTGCGGTATAAATACAGTGACGTATGTAATTTCTCGGATGTAGTAGCTAAGGTACCAAATGGGACACACGTTGTATCACGGGATGTTGAGACGCTGTGGTATCGTGAGTATCAATCAACAGAAATAGATTAGGGCGTACTTGTTTCAAAGCTCTAATAAGAAGCCATTCTTCGTTGGAGACATCAGCCTTAAATGATGACTGAAAGAACTGTGTATCAGAACAAAAGTCTGCACAGCTCAAATGCTTTACCTTGAGGACGTCAATACTCTGTCTCGTGATGTGGCTGAGAAGTTCATCCTTGTCGTCGAAATGGCGGCCGAACATTTTGGCTGATTGATATACAGCATGCTCTATTTTAACGGCGACACCAGCACCAGCTTGCGATTTTTTGATGATCTGAAATGACAAATCGATCATGCGGAGTAGTCAGAAAGTTCATCACGACCTACATCGTGTGGCTTATGGTTGATTTCCAAGGATGTTCTACGCATATGCTCGTGAGCACTCATCCACCGCCAAAATATTCGCAATCGTGACTTACACTTTCCCTAGGTCAATAATATCCCTCTTCTGGGTGGTTGGGTCTACTCTCACCACGCAGATTGGCGTACCGACCCGTAAGTTACCGTCAAGGATATCCACACCCAGGATGATGGGGTCTCGTTTACAAAATGCAGCAATGGTCTTCAATCGACAGGGCCAGACTGCCTGTGGAGCGGCATCCCGGCGCTTGGCTTCCATGATCTCGTTGTTGTATGCGGTGAATGCGTCAAACAGATGATAGATGATATCAGCTGTACAAGCGTCAGTCGATGTATGTCAAGCTTGGTAATTAACAAAGACGAACCTTTGAATATTTTGATGCCCATCTCCTCCGCTAACCTCTCAGCATCCTTGTCGACAGGAACATCAAAGGCAAGAACAACGGCAAGTTCTTTCGCCTTCTCAAGCATAGTTGCCGTACGCATAATGTCTTTCTTGTGGACGGGCCCGATGTTAATTCCCGACACAGGAATCTTGCTAACCTTCAAGAAGTCGAGGAGAGCTTCAAGCGAACCTAGTGTGCTCGCCTGTACGGAAACCCCACGACCGGACTTATCGATGGAATTCAGCAAGGAGGTCAGATCGGACATGACTTCCTCCATTAGGTCGTCTTCGTCATCGTCAGGACCGACAACCAGAAGTCGTGAACCAGCGATAGCTTTCTCAAGATCAGGAGCAACCACTTTGACGCCAAGAGCCGCCTTTACTTCCTTATTGTGTACGTAAGCAGACTACAAGGGATGCAAAAGTTAAGAAAAGTTAATCATGGGCAGTCACACTGTTACACACCTTTATTCGTAGCTCGCGCAGGGGCTGGGGAGTGAGGAGCGCGCGAACTTGAGTGACAATCGGCCCGTTGAGACCGCAGATGACAATTCTTTCGCCCTCGTGCAAGATACCATTGGAAAGGACAACGTCAATGGTAGTTCCGAGACCTTCGATGACCTTGACTTCCAATACGGTACACTCTAGCTCTGATAGGTACATGAGGCGATCGCTCATCCGTTGCTGAGTTAGATTGATCAAGAGCATGATCATGTCAGGAACCCCTTCCCCAGTGATGGCAGAAGTGGGTACAAGCGAGACATTTCGAGCGAAGCTCTTGTTCTCGTAGTAGAGCACAGCATTCAGGCCTTGCTCAGCAAAGGCAAGTATAGTCTTCTCGACACGATCCTCGAACTCGCGCTGCACAGATTTCTTCTGTTTGGCCAACGATTCCTGAAACGCGCCATCGGGAGTTGCCTCCCACCCGAACATACGATCGATCTGGATAAAGTCAAAAAGCAGTATATAGTCAAGCCCGTGAAACATTACCTTATTGAGAGCGACGATGAAAGGAGTCTTGCGATCCCTCAGTAAGCGAAGAGACTCAAGTGTTTGTGGTTCGAGACCGTGCTACCGGTCGATCGTGAACACGCTCTGACATTTCTGTAAGGAAACTTACCATGATATCAACCACGAGGATGGCAATATTGCAGAGTGAACTTCCACGAGTGCGCAAATTAGTGAATGATTCGTGACCGGGAGTGTCAATTACTAGCAAGCCCGGAACTTTGTAATCTTGTTTCCCATCCTGCATCACATCGTTAGAAAGAAGGACACCAGTTAACTAACCACAGACCTTGTTTAACACCGCCGTCTTCGCTTTGATAGCGTCAACAGGGAAGTACGTCGCACCAATTTGTTGCGTAATACCACCGGCCTCTCCCTCTTGTACGTTAGTTTGCCGGATCTAGTTTGATCATATAAGAATCATGAAAGGGAACTATCAGAGATCCTGACCTTGTCGAGTAATTTGGTTTTACCCGTGTCGACGTGACCCAGGATACAACAGATCGGACTGCGTAAGTTATCCTTGCTACTTGCAGCAAGTGCAACCTCGTGTGCTTTCGCCCTCCGTTCAGCAGCTTGTGCCTTTCTCTGTGCAACTTGACGTTGTACCTTCGTCATACCATCTGACTCTTCTGAGCTATCCTCGGAGTCGTCCTCAGAGTCCTCTTCGGATGATTCCTCTTCAGATGACTCCTCTTCAGAGGATTCCTCTGCTCGGAGCTCAGGAGTGGGTCTTTGAACCGCCTGAAGTTTCTTTGCTTCCCCATTGGCGGGCATTGCTACAATACATTGATGAATAAGGACGAGATAATACAACAAGATACACGTACCAGGCGATGCCCCTTTTGCGGGCACGGCGACAGGAGTCTTTGCAGGCATACTCTCAGGAAGTGGGGGCTGAGCACTCTCTTCTTCCTCACTCGACGCGTCCCACTCGTCCTTGACGGCAGTGGCTGGCGCGGCAACACTCTCTTCCTCCGCACTACTAGCGTCCCACTCGTCCTTGACATCATCAGGTTTACTCGGAAGGTCTGCTGGAGCGGGAGATGAAGAAGAAGCGGTGATAAGAACAGGACTCAGTGGTCTTGATTCCAGAGCCGGGGATGCAGGGGCCGAATCTTTCTCTATGTTGAAGGGACCCTTCTTTTTGCGGGAACCATAAACCACTTTTTTACCAGCGGATGCTACTCCAGAAGGCTGTTGCAAACCCTCGATCTGTGCCCCCGAGGCAATCAATGCTTGTCTGCGCCGCTCCGCTGCAGCTTTCTCCTCCTTTTGCTTTTTCGTCAATAGACGACCCTCCTTCTTAGCTAATTCGCGTTTCGTCTATTCCACCACATGAGGATGATGGTGACAAGATTCATCACATATCGGAACGTACCTTTTCTTTCTCCTTCTTCCTCTGTTTCTCCTCCTCAATCCTCTTTGCCTCCTCCTCAGCCCGACTCTCTTCTTCTTCTATGCGTCGTCTCTCCTCTTCTTCTCTCCGCCTCGCCTCCTCTTCCAACCTCTTCTTCTCCTCCATCATCGCTCTCAGCGCACTTATACCTCCTTTCTTCTTGTTCGCAGCCGGAGCAGCAGTGGGAGCGGGAGCGGGGACCAATCCATCTTCATCCTTTTTACCCTTCTTTTTCTTCTTTTTCTTCGCAGCAGCACCTCCATCCTGGCCATCGCCCTCGACATCCTCGTCCTTTTCTGTTTTCGGTACGGAGGGTGCTGGTGCCGACACCGTGGCTGGGGTAGTATCAGCAGGATCGGCTTCCGCTGCGGCGTTCTTCTTTGCCTCTACCTGGGCCTTTTTCTTGGCCTGGAAAAGGTCAGACGTACGCCGCAAAAACAATATTAGGGAGAGCGACCTTTTCGCGTTCCTTTTTTAACTTCTCCTTCTCCTTTTTCGTGAGAATCTTCGGACCTTCGTCGTCGTCTCCCTCTTCAGGCTCGGCAGATGGGGCTGGAGGGGCAGTGGAAACGTATGTAAAAACAAAAATGGGTCGGAAAAACATGATTCTACCTTGAGCCTCGTCGTTGTCGATTTGCGCCTTTCCCTTTTTCTTTGTCCCCTTCTTCTCCTTGCCTGTGGAGGCTTTTATGGCGGACTACATGATATGAAATCTGTAACCCTGGAAAATTCGAACATGACAAGTGGACGTGCCATGAGACCCCCAAAGTCCTCGTTCTCGTTTACCTCTGGTGGTCCGTCATCTTGCATCGAAATGGCGCCAAACGTCGAGAACCCAGGCCGCGAGTTGGAGTTCCGAGAGTTATCCTCATCAGCGTCGCCGATCTGTTCCGTCTCGAGATTGTTGTTCTCGATAGATTGGCCGACCTGGTCCCTGATGCGGCGTGAATATGCTTAGCTGTGATCTGTAGGAAGATCGAGGGTTGTAGCTGACCAGTAATCGTCTTGGCCGCCCTTGTTTTTCTTCCCTTTATTTTTTGGAGGCATCGCGAACTAGTCAGGTTTTGGGAACGCGGTCGTAGCTCACGTTATCTTGTCGAACGAGCTTTGGGTCGGGGACTGATATTAGCAGTCGCGGAGTCGTTTACTGTAACCGTAATAAAACTCAGACAAAGTTCAGCTACCAAAACAACGGATGGATCCGAGGGTAGTGTGAGTAGCCACGCTGACAGGGCACTAGTACGGGGTTCTCGTCATCGTTTGGTTAACCGTTTGCACCATGGGACTCCTCACCATCATAAGGAAAAGCCGCCAGAAAGAGAAGGAAATGCGGATCTTGTTCCTGTAAGCTTGTTCTTTTCCGCAACGCGGCTTCAGCTTTCTCAGGAGTTTCGCAGTGGCCTCGACAATGCCGGCAAAACCACCATCCTAAAGAAGATCAATGGTGAGAACATCTCGGGTGTTAGCCCAACCTTGGGATTCAACATCAAGACGTTCATTCACAGAAAGTGAGTGTTCAAAAGATCCGCAGATGTCCTTACTCAAACGAGTACTGTTCCGGCGGTGATTCTACCCACAGTTACACGCTTAATATCTGTTTGTACCTCTCATTATTAAATCGTTCTAGGACACGGCCATTTACCATGTGAGCAGGGGATGTTGGTGGTCAGAGAACTCTTCGGCCGTATTGGCGAAATTATTTCGAGCAGACCGATGCCATCGTCTGGGTTGTAGACTCGGGAGATCGCATGCGAATTCGTGACTGTAAGGAGGAACTCCATAGCCTTCTTCTGGAGGATGTAAGAAAAATTGGATATTCTATCATTTCCGAGATTCACGCTTCCCAAGAGGTTGGCTGGCGCGTCACTTCTTGTTTTCGCAAATAAGCAGGACATACAAGGGTCGATGAGCGACCAGGAAATCCGTGAAGTACGCAGTGATACATTGCACGAACCAAACTTTTGACCATAGTCGTCGTCTTCAGCTGCTTGACTTGCCAGGGATCAAATCTCACCACTGGAAGATTTGGCCGTGCAGTGCGGTCACTGGCCAAAATCTGATCGCTGGCCTCGACTGGATTGTCCACGACATTGCACACCGGCTGTATTACAGTTCCGCCGCCGCCAACTTATCTACGTACAATACAAGCACGGCTACTGCATAGTTGTCGATTTTGAGCCCCGCCAATCATGACTCCAATGGGTGCCGAGACGTCCGGGGATATCGAGCTAGCATCGATAGGCCGCCATAAACTCGATTCGATCAGTTTTTTTTTTCACGTTCGCTTACGACTCCTGCTCGGTTCGAGTTCGCACGATCCGTGTCACTAGTATAGCATGAAATCGAAAAAAAATACTATCAGTATGACTAACCGGAGACCTGGGGAACATTAATCTGACTACTAGACCATCGTTCGCCGTCCGCCGCTCGGTGTCTCGATCCTATGCACGCGGCAACCTTCTTCGGTGGTTAGCCTATCGCCCACGACTCCAAGCCCGCCGGCCTATCACCGCCATTGACTTGCTTCCGTGGAATCGCGTCTGGGACCCATATAATGGCTAATGACTCGTCTACAACGGTCCTGTGCGCAAGAACCCCTGAACGGGCTGCAGTAACACGTAAAAACTGACAGCGGCGCAAGTTCTATGAGTACGATGACGGGGTATGCGATTCCATAGTACAATTATTTGCCGCGCGAGTCAATCGATGCCATCGGCAGAACCCCAGTGAACGAGCATAGCAGTGATTACGACTTGCCTCGCAGAAGTCGGTGATCGAAGTTCGCAGGCTTCTAATACGACCTTATGCAGCGTATTTGACTTTTATCGGATCGAGGTTTTATCGGGATGCAGCGGGCGTGACGGCGATGAATCTCCGTTCCCAGCGAGTAACCAAGAGCGAATCCGGCGAGTGATACAGACCCAGCATATTTCGCTCAACGTCATTTTCAAAAAGATCTCGGGGTTGTCAACGTCCTCAAACATCTGCTAACTAAAACCCCACAACGTAAGTACCTACATATGAGTACTTGTACTAGCTTACACCCACGTCACGGGCGGCATTATCGAGGGCACGTGGTAAATACGGCATATTGCACTCGATGTTGAAGATCAGTTGAGGATCACTACCAATATCAGAAGTCGATTAACGACCAGACAGACTACTATCACAGTGCGAATGAGGCACAGTCCGTGCTCCAGGACAAGAACGGGCAATTTTGACTGGGACATCCGATTACAAAGTCTGGACTCTCAGATCTCGAGTGTGAAGCTCTCGAAGATTTTGACGCTCACTATGACGTGAACGCACTTTCGTCAGACAATTTTAGATCACGAGATATACCCACACCCACTGCCACATGCCACTCACGCGCGATCCTTGACCTCGGTCGACATGTCACGGAGCGTGTGAAGGACAAGCGATTCTGATTCTTGCGCGTGATAGGTTTTCTTGTTTAGGGGGAAGGGGGTATAATTTTAGGCAACGACATGCTGACACGCACCCTCGTCAATGAGGTGTCCGACAGCACGTGAGTATTAGGCTTTAACATTGTGTTGTGAACTTTCTCACCGCTTGGTCGAGAGCATTTCCCGGGGGAACTTTCACCAAGGTGAAGAGGGTATGTTACTATGTTAGTCGCCGCTTCGGACATTAGAACGCAAAAGCTTAGCCTCACACTTCATATTAGCAAGAAAGTCGGAACTGCTGAGCTCGAAGCTAAGACGGCCTGACACGAACGAAGCGAGAATTAGTGAGAACCGCAGCATGTGTTGGTTCGACCCTGGAGCGATGATATCGCAGGGAAGCATACGAACGGAGAAGCTTGGTACATAGATGTGTCCGTGGCATGGTGGCGCTAGCGGCGATTAACGCTTCCAAGAGGAATGGCAGACATGCGGCGATGGAAGGAAAGTCCTTCCCAACAAGTCCTCAAGCGTCTGTACTGGCCATGTCACTGGAACAGGGGCCAGATTTGCATGGGAGAATCTGTCGGCCGAGGGCGTACAGAGAATTGAAATGAGGTCCAGCGACGATTTATCTCATGCGAAGCACGCGACTTGAGCCCCTAGTGACCAATGACAAACCATGGTGGCAATCGAGCACGACATTGGCGTGGTGTGGGAGCAATCGGTTTTCCAGCGTTCCACGTACGTTGAGGTAAGGGAGAGGACTTGGAGGGAGACAAAGGCGGTGACAATGACACAAACTAGCCATCTGACCACCGGGATCTGTTGGCTCACAATAAGGGGAAGGGGAACGGAACAAGCTTGATTAGCATGATGCAACGTAACGGTGAAACCAGGGCAAGAAATGAGGCGCATTGTGAGGCACGATTCGGATCGTCTAGGACGAACGGGGACTTTGTTTGATGAATTCAAGTGCCTGTGCTGTGTCGGGAACTACGTGGCGACAACAATAGCAAGCGTCATGTTTGGGAAATTTCGAGGGCACATTTGGAGTTGAGCATGACAAGAGGAGAGTCTCGGGTACATTAGGTTCGTACAAGTGTTGTGCTCGGACCAAGTTTGATGCAATAAAGGGACACCGCCACAAACTTGGATTTCGAGCGGTGATGGAATGCCGCATGCGTCAGACGGGCTCGGATGCCGTGAAACCCGGATTGCGAATCCGAGACTTGAACGATCCACTCGGTGCAACCTGATTGCGACCCTGGAGAGAACTGGAAGCTGACCCTGTTGTGGGTGAACAGGCACGCAAGAACCACGTGGGAGAGAGTGCGGTTTGGGGTGTCGAGATATTTGGATTCCTTCGGGTTGCGTTGGCCCTTCCTCCCATCGTAGCCAACGGGTTCGCAGCAGAGAAGAATTTATAGGACTCGCAACTTCCCGATCACTTCATGTTTCCTGTAATTTCACTGTTGAAACTAGATCTTCCTTTTTGTCGCGTGGGGATGTCAGTTTTCCTCCTTGGCCAGTCACAAGGAGGTATCCGACACAAGCACTGCTCGTCGGACAATGTGGAACCAATTAACTGACCGAATGACTATTGAGCCTATTTCTCCCGGACACTGCTTTATCCTGCCAACGGATCTATGTTTCTCAAACTCTGCCACTGAGTAAGTCACTGAGTTCTGGCTCCGTCACCATCTCTAGATCTCAGATCGAATCGGCCATTTTCCCGTGAATCCCTGAACGGCCACAAGTAGGCAATCTCTTCTCCCTCTATTTTTGCCGAGCGCCATACGAATTCATTTTTGCATGTGCAAAATTGCGATGTGACTGCTCCGTGGGTTGTCTCAAGCTTCACAACGTATAAAGGGGGTGCCATGTCCCCATCTTCCTCCCCCATCCGCCCCGTGTTCCATTCTATCCTCCCCCCCCTCCCCCTCCCACCTACCTACGTCTATCCTAAGGCTCCCTCACGATGTTGAACGCTGCCACTTCATCTGCCTTGACGTTCTCCTCCGCGGCAAACTTGTACCGTTCATCCTCTTCGATATCCATCGTCCTCCCCAAACCGAAGTCTCTTGTAACAAGCTATGGTACGATACTAGATTGATCACCGTTTCCGGAATCTCAAGCTCGTCGATAGCACGGAGCTCTATCCTCGCCGTCCTCGAGAGAGCCATCACTAGAGGGCACCTGACAATTGCAGACTCGCAAGGCGTTTACCATTTTGGAACTCGTTCCAAGGGCTGCAACGACGTCTACCTCAAGATCGCTAACCCAGACTTTTGGACCCGCGTCCTCTTGTACGTGTCCATCTAATCGGCATGCTATGCTCGAGCTGACACCCTTCTTAGCTCCCAGGATCTGGGCTGTAAGCCTGATACTAGAACTATCTCTCTTGATTTCAAGCTGACACTGTTACAGTCAGCGAAGCCTACATGATAGGCGATGTGGAAGTCAGCAACCTCAAGTCCGTGATGGATGTAGGTTGATTTCGTAAATCGTTCGATATCATCGGGACTGATGGGCCTCATAGCTATGGCTTGACAACGAATCCGGCATGGATGGCTTGTCCTCATCCATCAGCCGAGTAACGTCAGCAATTTCTGGATTCTCGAATGCCTTCCTCGGACAGACGCGCTCTCGTGCGCGCTTGAACGCAATCGCTAGTTATGACCAATCCAACGAACTCTTCAAGGTATGTTTCGAGGCGATGATTGACGAGAGCGTCATTGAAATTGTGCAATCCAGGCATTCCTCAGTAACGAAATGATGTACTCATGCGCGCTGTGGAGCGATGCGGAAGGTGGTGTCCGCGGCGATTTGACTGACGGTCCATTCCCGGGCGACTTGGAAGCTGCGCAACTACGAAAAATTCGCTATGTGCTTACCAAGGCCAGGGTGAAACCTGGTGACCGCATTTTGGAATTTGGTTCGGGGTGGGGTGGAATGGCAATTGAGGTAAATGAATCACTTTGTTATTGAGGGCAGTGCTGATATAATTTGTAAAAATTCAGGCTGCCCGGACATTCGGTTGCGAAGTCGACACCCTCACATTGTCCCAGGAACAAAAAGCGCTTGCAGAAGAACGGATCAAGGCTCTTGGTCTCCAGGACCGCATTCGGGTCCATCTGATGGATTACCGCGAGATCCCCGCCGAGTTCGAGAAGGCATTTGACGCCTTTATCAGCATCGAGATGTTGGAGGTCAGGACCATCACCACTTGATAATTTGCACGCCCGCTCATAACGTTGCAATTTAGCATGTTGGTTCAAAGTACTACCACAAGTACTTCCAGCTCGTGGACTTTGCTTTGAAGTCGCGAAATGCTACTGTAGTCATCAGTGCTTCGACGTTCCCAGAATCAAGATACTCGACTTATCAGTGAGTGTCACGTCTTGGGAGACCGTTTCTGGGGTGATAACGCAATTTCTCAGACCCGAGGACTTTATGCGCCGTTACATGTGGCCCAATTCATGCTTGCCCAGCGCGACTGCTTTGATCGAAGCCGCAAACACCGGGTCACAATGCAGGTTCACTCTCGAGGGCGTCGAGAACCATGCTGCGCGTAAGCATAATCTCGCCGAGTATATGGATCCGGCTTAACCTTGTTTCGTGCATACTAGACTACCCTCGGACGTTACGTGAATGGGGTCGCCGCCTTGAGGCGAATGTTCGGCAAGACATGATCGTTAAAGATTATCCAGCACTCAAAGATATCCACGAGTACGAAGCATTCAAGCGCAAATGGCAATACCTTTTCGCATATGCGGGAGCTGGGTTTGCCAAGGGGTATATTACCTGCCATCTGCTTACGTTCACACGACCGGTAAGTACCAAGACGCTCATGCTTTGCTCGGTGTTGATCGCAGTGATGATCTAGAGCGACTGCCCAATTGCCTGTGATTAGAAGCACGTTCAACTCCATCACCTGCTACTTTCGTTCGCACTGTATCCATACACCTATCTATCCCCAACCCCAAACACTAGAGTTCGTTCCGAGATTGTTCTGCATTACTAGATGCACTTTATCATACACACACCTATCTTCGTTTTTCGTGTTTCCATATTTCTCCTATTATCTTTGCCGTATAGCGCGGAGCCAAAACGTACTGTATATCAATCGTCGTATCAGGTATTTTACTCTAGGATCTTCAATGAAAGTGGACAAAAAGATGGTCACCAATCGATTTTTCTATTTCTGATTTGATGAGAAAATTCGGGGCCGGTGTACACGAAAGTCTCGACTGAGCCTGTGCCTCGCGAGTTGGAGTTTCCCTGATCAGTAGATCGTTGCGGGGTTCGAACGTTTGACCTTGAACTCATCTGCCATTTCCGATCAACTCGTCTTCAAGTCCTTATGCGAACGACCCATATAGGAAATTTTTGGCTCTGCGCGGAGCATTCGTGTATGATACTGATCGATGACAAATGACAAGTTCAGGCGGGAACGTTCGGCATTCATCGGACGCAAACCTACGAAACTTAAACTTAGTTCCCATAGACCCGGGTTGGCTTCCCCGAACGTGGCCACACGGCGTGGCGGTCTTCTGGCTGAAACAATCATGTCAATTTTTGACTGCGTTACGAGGTCAGAGTTGCTGGTTACCTGCGGCGAGGTTGCGCAACCAATAGTGGAATCAACGGATTGCATCATGTGGTACGGCGCTTGGCGTGGAGGGCAATCGTGTGATCCGAATTCCGAAACGGGGACATGACGCGTTGATTGGTCCTTTGACAATCCAGTTTGGACTCCCGTCCAGACAACAAAAAGCTCCTGGTGCAAGTAGCAACTTCTCGACCGGGACCGTACTTCGATTACGCCATCACCATCAAGATCATCACTGTTGTCTAATACCCATACTTCTCAATTGTCCTTTGGCCGCCGGATCCGATCAACATTACTTTTCCGAAATTCCATAGAGATCTGCACGGTCGCTCGTCGACGGTCCCGAGGCTGTCCGAAACCTCACAACGGTCCGTCAAGGCGCCCCAGGGAAATGGATACCTCGCGCACGAAGATGTAAGTCATTTCCGATCCTTTCGTGAGCGCTCTACGGTCACGAGCCCCCGTCCGTAATCACGGGGCGTTCGTGAACACATGACGACATGTAGGTCATCTCCGATGTTTTCGTAGCCGCTTGCTGGTCTTCCGTCACTACTCAAAGTCTGAAGCTTGGCGCCTCCGAGCTTGCCATCGCTGAAGCACTGAATGAAGGTCGCCGCGCCAGGCCGGTGACCAGTGACTCATCACCTCAGGGGTTCTTTTATGTCCAACGATGTCGTTTGGATTAGCTGTGTTGGCGTTCGTTCTCTTCTTGGTCCTTGCAAGGCTCGTTTAGTCTTTGGCCCATCAACTTGAAGTTTCAAGAACTCCTTCGGATTCATGCGATACCAGCTAGACTGCGGTCCTGTTGCAGTGCGCACACATGGAGGTAATGCTGCCAGCAACGGGTGCATTTGGTGGGCAGAACCGGCGGGAGTGGCGATTCTGACGGATCGGGTGAAATGCGGTCCTGAGTCGGGAACTCTCGTCAACATCTTCCTCCTCTTATCACGGCGGGCCTGTGGCACATGTGGTAATGGGTTCTCCAGAATTCTGGGCAGCCTCGGTATCAATATGAGTGAGGGGCGGGAGAACTTGACGGGGGGCTTGCCCCCGCAGTGGGAACGTCTTTCGGCTAGACCAACCACGCGACATCAATGTGTACTGGCTACCTACACGCTAATACTCGAGTAAAGTACACCGCCAAGGGAAACGCTGCCCTAGCTCTGGACCTGGTATGCCCCGTTGGTACGGCTACCAATCAAGTAGAGTGCCTCACGGATACCAAGCACACAGACTTGCGCACTGTACTGATTCGTGATTCGTTCTTTAGCACCCGATGCCCGGAATCGTCCCTACCGTCAAGCTAAAGGAAGCATTGCAATCTGAAACATCTTATACAACACAAGACAGTTTTTCGGCGTTGCACTTTTCTCCATTCCTAGGGTCCGTTGTGCAGCTCTTGATGGGGATACGAACACCAATCAATTCATCCCCGACTCGCTCGTACCTTCTTCCCGTTTGTCAAGACTCCCGAAATAGGTAATCACCCTAAGAGTTTCGACTCGACGGAAGATCTCGTCTTCACAAACGGAGAACAAACAAGAGAAAGAATCAAAGAATCAAAAAAGGGATAGAAGGTGGCGTCCACGCGCTCGTCGACCCGTTGACCAACGAGATCGCATATCCACGGATATACTGTTCCACGAATTCCACACTCTTACACGTGCAAACTGCCCACGGCCTGGTTGTGGGGGGAAATGAAGTTGTCGACAAGACGGCGATCTCCTCCGTGAGAGAGCTCGATTCGACAACCTTCCTCCCCCCAGCATGAGAAATGCGGGCGCTTTGCGTGACGAGGCGGAAGGCCCCCGGTGAAGTTCGCGAGCCATCCGAGAGAGTACGGAACAATACGATTATGGAATGTGTACCTGATGACGATTGCGCATGTCGGACGAATGAACAGCGGGGGCGGCCCGGCGGTGTGGGTCCCATGTGGCGAAATATATTATACTATATAACTCGAACAAAGTCAAGAAAAAACTAAAACCAGAAAGAAAACAAATCCGACGCGTTCATGACGTACTTACTATGTAGTCATGACGCGCAGCGACTTCCAGTGTCGCTTGTGAGATTAGCAGAGACTTGCCAGACTTGGCGTGTGGGGCCCTGAGAGCACGCGAGCGCGTCCCTCCTTCGGAGGATTCGGAGAGCCGGGACCGAGGCTGTCCCAGGCTTTACGCGCGACACTGGATTCGTTCACCGCCAGTACTGTGCGACGAACGCGCCGGAGACGGAGACGGGAAAAGTTCGATGCTAGCGATGCGTTTCCATTGACGACTTCCGAAAGTTTATCGAACTGGAAATGGCAAGGGTTTCCTGGTGGTACGGACCCATCATGAACCATGCATAAGTTGATGATATGATGCCGGTAGGTAGGTCTCGGGGCTTCTCTCCGGAACATGTTTCTAACATTACTACACCCTTCTTCTCCAAAGTCCATCTATCGAGAGCCGAATGAACACGCCCTTGTTAAAGAGTTTTTGCGAGTCAGAAAATCTTGCATGTCTCGTCACTGATCCGGGCAAGTCGTTGCGAGGGGCGTAACCCAAACTTATTCGTATCATGGCTATGGTATATGTATGGACAGGTATGAGCTGAATAAGGTAAGGAAATCCGGAAAACGAGAGAAAGGATATTTGTAAACAGAAAGAAAGATCCGGGACGTGTGATGTAATTGGTCTAGGTAAGGTTGGATCCGGTTGGATCTAGTTTCGATGTCCATGATTGTAGTTCCTTCGCCGACGGCGCCGCAAGCACATGCGAATTAGCTGCGGTGAACAATGTGAAACAAAATTGTTTCTGGGAACAAATACATTAGACGAAGAGCCTGACATGACCCGTCGTTGACTCACCCCAAGAAGCGCCTCTTTATTGGAGTCGCATTCGATGTTCATCCCGTTGAGGCTGATTATACCAACTTCTTCCAGTTCTTTGGAACTCCCGTATATATGTAGGTAAGGTCTACGATTCAGATCAACAAGACAGAACACGCCAAAGGAAATGAATGCTTACCTTCTTAGGACAAACCACCGCTTGACCCAAGTGTCTCGCCTGGCGTCTGTTAGAATTAGCAGATGTCCTCTTTTTGTCGGACCATCGCTAGAGGAATATTTTTAGTCTCAATTGTTCAGTCCCATAGAACAATACTATCCAGACATACCCGCATGGCACCTGCGTGACAGTAGAATTCAGTTTGATATTGTCCTCACAGACTCTAATGGCTTTGGAAGAAGAGGTCGGCTTGTTTATCTCCGACGGAACCTGACTTAGGACGATCTAAGTTGAGGAAATTCAAACTGTCAGTCCGTCTCAATATTGCGTCAGAAGACGCCATTCATACCTCATCAGGATGCCCAAACCGTTTCTGCCAGAGCGTCAACGTCTTTTCGAGCAATGTGTCAGAGCCCCACACGGCAGCCCCAGATGTGGGCGGCCGTGACATCGCACGGGATGATGCCAGCACCACCCGCACAGCCTGCACATCAGCAGCCTTCCTTTCCGTCTTCACGAGACGATTGTAGTCCTCTACGACCGAGATACCACGTGACTTCCAGTTCTGCAACACCTCCTCCCCGCGCACGTACTTTCCTGACGTATCAAGACGCCAGAGGTCTTGAGGGGAACGTGTCAGCGGCGGGGACAGCCGGACTTTAAAAATCGAGCTCATCCTCGAAAGAGTCTTGCCCGAACTAAGGAACGTGAGGAAACGGTAGGGAGGGCGAGCGTCCCGAGTTTGCATCGTTACCGCGATATCCATGGAGAATTGGACCGGTTCGCTGCAAGATTCTACCACTACCGACCACTGGAGTTGAAGAATGACGCGGTACGGATTCATCGTGACGCGATTTAGCATCACAGAGTTATGGACACTTGAATCCCAAAGGGCTTCCGAGGTCAACGATCCAGTCCCATCTGGCTTGAACTCCACTGTCTGATCAGCGAGCAATGGAAGGGTGACCATGGTTTTCGACGTCGAGTCGTGCATCCGACCTTTCGGATCGAGCAACCGGACGTTCCCCAATCGGACCTTCGTAACATCAGACCACGGGAGCTGGTGACCCGAATCAGAGGAGAGTTCCAGGAAGATACGACGTTGCAATCCTTGGTGGAGGAAGAATGCGCCTTGATCGAGGCTGCCCTGAGAAACTACAGGAACCGGAACATACTCCCCATCTGCAGCAAGCTCCCGTATTTGAACGCGGGCCGCCACATCGTGGAGTTGTTCGATGACGAAATCCGTTTCAGATCGCCGCATCATTTGTTGCGTGTTTGAAGATTTGCTGCTGTCGGCCTCGCTCATGGAAGAAAGCGGACGCGGGTGATTCCGCAACTCGCGCATTTCATCCCATCGTTCCAGGCGCTCCAAGTAGGTTGGTTTGACAGCGGCGAAGAATTCAATGGGAGCGTATCCGTGCCGCAAGTAATTGACAACTTTGGTAGGAACAACAATCGAGAACGTCCGCCGAAACTTGAGCTCTGACAGAGAAGACGTCTCCATATCAAGCACAGATGACGTGAATATTTCCTCGTTGGCAAGCGACGGTCCCACGAACGAAGATAATCGCACCTGCAGGTGCAAGGCGGAGAAGTCGTGAGATGAAAGCCCCTTGATAGCATCAATTGTCAAGAAAAAGCTGATCTTGCTTCCCGGGGATACCAGAGACGGAGCTGGAGAGCTAGGTCTAGTAGAGGCAGCTGATCCGGATGCATACTTTGAGGACATTTGGATCACGCTCGAAATCTTGAGGTCTATCCTGCAGGAACCGATTGCCTCCGCTGTATAACGGCAAAATATCGGTGCCACATAAGACGAGGATAGACGACGCGACAGAGGTGCGAGGGATATGACGGCGTTACCAATGAAAGAGAACTGAGGAGGGGGAGAGTCGTAAAAGGGTTTGTCGGAGCTGAAATGTTGGGTATAGGACGGCCTGTCGATGTACGTTGTAAAATTTCGCATCCGTTGCAGCTGTTGTTGGAGACGATCCAGAGACCACGTGTAGATGGCACAATGTCTCTTGTCGAGAACCTTGATAGAAACGGACGGCTGGGTCGCAGAGGCAAGTCGAGGATCGGCTACATCGCCGAACCCATCCAGACTTCCTATATTGTCCACGCCCGAAGTCGGCGCTGCTAGCGACCCCCCAGAAGCGATAGTAAAATTGTAGGAAACGTCTTTGCCCAACTCCTTGCTGCAATGAAAATTCAAATTAGGAAAACGACGATGCTATTCCTGAAAGGAACTCCGTACCTTATCACAGTCGCCTCTTTCACAAGGACGGCGTTGGACAATACAGTCTCGGCCATAGAAAACGACCGATGGGCTCGCCATTTATCCAAGACCTTACGTATCAAACGTAACTGCCTTGCCGTATAGATGATTGGCTCGAATTCGGCGATGCCCTCCTCCGATTCTCCATGTGCACGTGCATTAATGAGTCGCTTGAGTTGGTGCTGAACCATCTTCAACTGGTGCTCCATGTGGTCCTTTTCAACCTTGAGGTCTTCAGCCTCATTGGACTCCGAGATGGCCTGGAGACGAGACTCGAGCTGGTGCTGAACGTCCTTGAGAGGTCCATCCGTGTCGGGGCTCCCGTGGCTTGGTCCGGCGTCAACACTCGTATCGTCCGTCGCGTCGCTAGAAAACGGCCGACCCGACTCGCTCCACACGTCGTCACGTTGGCTAAGACTACTCTCAGGCCGCGGTTTCGAGTGGTGGTCACGCATCGTCTTGACTTTGGTGATTCGTTCGTAGAGCTTGTTGATCTCCTCGTCCGGAAGGTTGTCCAGTGTAGGATCGAAGCCCAGTCGCGCTAAAGCAGCCTCCCGCTTCGCAAAATTCCAGTCAACGTCAGCATCTCCGGAAGATGAGGCTCTCGACGGAGGTCGAGTGGAGGGCGTAACAGTAACATCAGCACCTCCTTCGAGGTCCGCAGCAGAGACGCTCAAATGCAAGTTCGATCGGGCAGTTGCTCGGTCACGCTGTTTCCGAACCTCTTCGGGGTTGTTAAACCGAAAGACATGATTTTCCCCTGTGCAACAGTTCATAAACGGCGAAGATTACGACAGCGTCTCAGACGCACCAAGAATGATTCGATAACCCGAGCGTAGCTTGTATGGCTATGGATACGATTACAACCAACATCTCCAAAAATCAACGGGATACTCACCTGGCCGGGTGAGATTCGCTTTCCGTTCAAGAACTAGCGAACCAGGTGAGTACCTGCAAGAGCACCCGAACACGCACGTACCGTCACGCTGTCTGGCATGGCGTGTAATGTGACTTTGCCTTCGACGTTCTCGAATGCACAATGCTCTTCGGATATGATGTCTCCACTTAGTCGAATCGCTGCCTGTTTTTCGCTGTCCATACAACCGACCTGCGTTCTCAGCTGAGTAGCCGCCCATAACAGCAGAACATAGATCTACGTGCCATAGTCCGACCTGGTTTGAGCTGGTATATCAAACATTCGCTCATTAGCGGGTCTGTTGATTGCGTCGTCAATCAATCAAAGACGAAGCTGTGGAAATATTCACCTTCGTTCTATGCAGGGAAGTACGGGAGAGGTGAGCACACCATCTCACACTTTGGGTATAACAGTTCTTACCAGGTTCACCAAGTGGGGCATCTGTGGAAGAAAAGAAGTCAACATGGTTCTGGTTCGGCAGCTCACAATAACTAGCCTTCTTTGGGGTATGCACGCCAACGAGGTTCTTATCGACTGTAATGCCCAACTCCTCGAGAGCCTTCTCTCGTTCCTTCTGCACCTCCTGCGTCCTCACCAGCTTTTCCTCCCACGTCTCGTTGAGACTCTGCATCAATTTTTCGCTCGCCTCCATCTGTTCCTGCAACTCAGCCTTGGTGACTGTCTTTATCGTTCCATCCTTCGCCTGGTATGTGACTTTTTGCTTCTCTGGAGGTATAAGCGGGTCGAAGGTATCCTCTCCACTCGAAGAAGACACGCGAGCTTGAAGCAAAGTTTAGTACGCATCGCACGACATGTCCGGCATATACTCACCTCTGAGCAACTCCAGTTCTTCTTTGAGTTCACGCACGAGTTTCGCGTTCGGGTCTTCGTTCACAACGGCCTTGTTCTTGATCTTCTTGGCCTGATCAGCATACCGTAGCGTACTCAATGTCTCCTCGTAATCGGCCGGCGAAATAGCGGCGATCATGGCCGTCTTGGAGTTTCCTCCCAAACTGTCCTTGAGCAACCATGTCAAAACCTGGTGTTCGACGACGCATTTGTCAGTCAAAGTAGATGGAACGGGACGAGTTGAATTCTCACGGAGTCGCGGTAAGGAATGAATTCATCAGCCTTTCCCTTTTTCCCCTTCTTACCCCCGTCCTGACTTGCGAGTGCGAGCGAAGAGATGACCTTTCCAAGGGTGGTGAGTGATTTGTTGATGTTTGCACCTTCCTTAAGACGCTGGCCGGTCGCCCCTGTTGAATTAGCTCTCTCTGAACCTGCCAAGTCAACCAAGCTTTCGAGTAAACATCAGCTCGGGGCACGTTAGCGAGGTAAACACAAGAGCGCACTTTATCCGAGATACTTTCTCAGTATCCAGGTTTGTGCTGACATCGTGTCTCTTCATCGTCAACAACAGGGTGAATACCGCATGGGATCGAGACGACCTTGTAGTTGGTGAGCGGGTTGATTGTGGGGAATACAACATCATGACTTACGTCTCGTTCATGTTGGTAGCAGCGACCGTCCGCGCCTTATTCCCCTCGTCCATGAGTGTCATCATTTCATCGTAATTGCTCACGACCAACTTGGAAAGATCCTCGACGTATGGACCGAGACTTGGATGTTCTCGAACACGCAGGTTGCCCGAATTCTTTGGGTTTAGGAGATCGCGCACTTTTTCATTGTATATCTGTGGTCGTCAAGCTATGCAATAGAAACGGGACGACGGAGAATGACATACCTCGATGTATGACACCTCTACTGTGAAATGGATATTAGGATCGCCGGCCTTCTTCTGTTCTACGCGTACAAATAACTCCGAGCAAGTTAAAGGTATAATTCCTTTGTCGGGCCCGTCTGAGAGGACAGGGATGGTCAACAAGTGCGACGACTGGGGTCGAAGTTATACGCACATCCCATCATACTGTCCAATGGTCATGTCAATGGCCCTTGTATGCATACATGGAGCAGTCTTGAACGTACCTATAAGATTTACCAGAACCTAGCGAGATGGGCACCTGAATACCTCGTGCTCGATAGCACATGGGAGCCACTCACCTGTCTGTCCATCTGAGAACCCATGGCGTATGTCAGCATGATGGAGGACGACGGACTACTGGAATCGAGAGACTTACAAGCCAAAATACACGCATTAAATCCCGCAAACCCATGGTCTAACAATTCCTTCCCCAAGTCGTTGTACAATGTCTGCTGGGAACAGTACCCTTTCTCGTCGCGAGGCCCCGCAGACCAATAACTCTTGTCAAAGCTAAATGGCATCGTTTTGCGCTCCGTGGCACGCTTGGTGTCCTGGGAGGACCCAGGCTCTGGCGGATCCAGAAACGTCTGGTTGCCCTGCATTCGGATGAGTGGTTTGGCGCCTCTTGCGAGTTCTGCATGATCGGTACACGGGAGGGGCGGCGAAAGGGAATTAAAGATATCTCCAGAGTGGTGTGTGTGCGAAGCGTACCGCGAGTGTTGAGAGGCCTACATCGTACCACGACCTTGATGTTACCCTCACCGGCCTCCACTGGCATGATTGTGGTCGCAAGGGTGCACTAATAGTTGTTTTCCTCTTTGAAAGATAGATATGACGTGTTGAAAGCAAAAATGCAAGAGAGGGAGATACAGAACGACTGGGGCCTTGTTGTTGGAGTGATGTATTACAGCATACAACATGCTGGCATGTTTGACACGGCACAATTCGCGTGAAAACACCACATTGGTTACTATCTTCGGTGACACTACATACAGTACGGAAGACAAAACGATGAGATATAATTACGAGTGCGAGGTATGTATGCGCTACAGCTACATGACGACATGGTACACTTTGGGCATTTCTGTCGCCGCCGGACCTTGTACATACGCCGGGCCCGGGGGGTTGTGGTGGCGTGCCCGCCAGAAAATCACAGCAGATCGTAATCGTCGAGCTGGATCACGTGAGTAAGGACATGGAAGAGGACGCGGAGGGACACACCTCGTCGTTGTATGCCATGACGGTGCGTTTGAGTTTGGAGGTGTCTACCCAGGTGACAAAGTCCTCCATGTGCCTGGAGAGGATGAGCGGGAGTCCGACGGAGGGGAAATCAGTACCTTGTGACCAGAAAGGCGGGATCCGTGATTGTATCGGGACCGACGCGGACATGACCTTGTTCGATGAATTTTACGGCCTGAAGGGGTGTATGGGTGCGTGGCAGAGAAGTACGCGAGAGGCACACTCACTGCACTGACTGTCTCGGCCATTTTGGACATGCACATGAACACGGCAAGGCGACGGCGACAGAAAGCGGCGACGGTGAGCTTGTTGTCGACATCGCTGAGCTTCGCCTGTGATGTGAGGACGCCGGTGTCGTAGAGCTTAGAGAGGAGCTGGGCCTCCATGTGTGCGCGGAAGGGGTCCTGAGCGGGGAGCATGGATAGGCGGTGGGCATATGAGCGGAGTGCGCCGCAGAGCTTGTTGTACCTGGGCAGGCGGGTGAGGGGAAGGGCTCAGCGGGTGTGGGTGTTAGAAGACCGACTTGTGGTAGTCCTCTCTGTGCTGAATGTGGTACCTGCGGATGACTTTGATCTCGCGTATGTTAGCATCCTGCTTCCACTGCCACGCGGATCAGAAACTGTGTACGGTGACTCAGAGACGAAGGCGCGCACGGCGAGAAAGTCGACTTTCTTGAGGAGCTTTTGTTCGTGGTGTTTGAGTTTTCTGACCATTTTTATTTGACTTAGTTGGTCGCGCACGTGGCAGAGGGTGTGGGAGCGTAGGCGGTGGCAAGTTTGAGAGTCTGCCGTTGACGTGCTCGTCCAGAGGTTCTGACATATCTTTCCCCGCGAAAAATATCATATCATATCTTGCTTTTATTTTTCCGTTTATCATTTGTTCTCCCCGGTGACCCCCGCCCTCTTCCCCGTCCCCGAGGCCGATCTCCGTCGCGCCCGCGCTTTCTCGACGCCTCCTCGGTCGTTTCCCCCGCCCGCCCTCCTCTCGCTTCCTCCGTACACTACCCCCTTTCGCCTTTTTTCCTCTTTACCCTTCGCCAGCTGCCATGAACGTTCGACATCCCCCCGACGTGCTGCGTCAACAGCAGAGCATATCCCAACTCACCCAGGTACCCAATATCCCTTCACATTTTCTTCCTTCCCAGCAGCAGCCTCCCCATCAGCAACAACAGCAGCAGGCCCAGAACCATATCGGCCTCATGCCCAATCCCTCAAACCAGTCCATGGCCATGCTTGCGTCCGGCGGCCAGAACAATAACAACTCGACACTCCAAGTAACCGCTGCGAGGTACCAAATGCGTCAACATGCAATGCAACAGGGTCAAAACCCGCAGATGAACGCATCTGCAGGCCCTCCCAGCGCATCCCATATGGCTCAACTCGGACATAACCAGCTCCAAGGCATGGCTTTTCCTGCAAGCATGATGCCACAAGGCATGAATGGCGTACAGGTTCGCCGTGCCCAGTCCCATCCTCAGGGACTCAACCAAGCCGCTTCGCATGTTCCTGGCATGCACCCCACACAACCGTCCCTCAACGGTATCAACATGGCCATCAATCCACAGTCTAACATCACTGCCCACCTTCGTGCCCAGCCTCAGCAATCCATGATGTCTCGCTTACCATCCACCGTTCAGGGATCAATGTCCCCAGATTTAATGGGTCGCCAACAGAGCGCTACCGCTGGGCCACAGAACGCTGTCAGGGCTCCCTCCGCGCCATCCCAGATCATGAACAGTCTACCCCAGCCCCCAGGAATGCCACAGGCCGGTCTCCAACAGCCCTTATCTCAAAACTCTTTTCAACCGACCGTCGCCGGACATCCTCACCATGCTCCTCCTCTCACATCCTCTCCTCGCCCAGGCGCACACTCTCAGCCACAACATGTCGGTTCTAACATGATCATGGGCCAACCCGGTCCATCGCAAGCACCCGGTCCTCGTCCGATGAGTCATCCTGACAGTGCTTTTGTCGGCCTCCAGAACAATCATTTCTCCCAGAACATGGTCGCTGGTTCCGCTCGAATACCAAACCCCGGCGCAGCATTCCCCTTCACTCCCCCCGGTTCCCAAAATGACACGCTCGAAATACCACAGTCCATCGCTGACGGCCTCCAAAATACCTCCACTTCAAATCGCCCTTCATTTCAGCCTACCCCTGCACAACAGTTCGAGCACCTTCAACAAAATGACAACTTTGGTGGTCATTTTGTCTCCCAGGCAAATCCTCCACCCGCACGTCCCCCATCACATCCTAGCGCTACGCACGGGAATTCTGCACCACCACGGCAAATGCCTCCGCCGCATCGTCACTCTCCGTCGCCTATGGCTGCACATGTGCAGCAGCAACCCCAACGACCACAGTCTCAGCCACAGGGGCCCCCAGGTCGCCCACCATCACAAGCAGGGCCATCACACACGCCACGGAGCTCCCAATCGCAACTTCCCTCTTCTTCGTCTGGACTTTCTACCCGAATAACCCCACATACCCAACCTCCTCAATCATCACCTCATCAGCAGCGACGGTCCCCTTCGGTGCAGCAGCCTATAGCCCCACGTCCAGCGCAAGCCAATCCTCCCGCCACTAATGCAACTTCCTCAGAAGCGAGTACGTCGCAACCTCAACCATCCGTCATTCCGCGGCATCCTGTGTGAGTTCTGAACGTCTGGGTTTATCTCGGAACGGGATCCTGATGTCACATGAACAGGATGGCGCCCCCACTGGGGCTCGGTCAAGGTATCACTCGGTTATTGCAGTTTAGTGGGCAACTTTCGAACGAGGAAGATAAGGTTTGTTATTTTTTCGCTTACTTCCTGCCTTCCGTCTGGCTGACTTCGAGTCCACGAATTTCTTCAGAAACATCAACTATCGTATTGGACGGATATGGTGCAAGAATATTTTACGCCAAAGGCGGTTATGAAGGTCACTCTGTGGAAAGATAACCAGAAGAACGAAGCTAAACCATTTGGTACGTTATTCTGCTGTTCTGTTAGCTTTATTCGTAACGGTGACTAACACTCGTTACCCGACCCGACGGTACCGCGTTCAGAAATCGGCGTACCCATATTACCCCGCTTTTTTCTGGTGACCACGCAATCGGGTGTCAAGTCCATGTCACTATCGCTCGATGGCGCTCGAGAACGACTTATTGCCCAACATCACGCCATCGTAGAATGTGTGACCGCGGTGTGGACATACAAGTATAACAACGGATACACTGTCACACTACGTGGCCCCCTGACTGTTCATGTCGTCATTTTTCCGCTCACAAGCTCTGCACAACCCCAATTTACGCTCAGGTTTGATCAACTTCAGTTTGACGCACACACGCACGAAAAATTTATCTCACTCGACGGTATCGTTGGTCAACGTACTGCCGAACAACCCAAGACACCCCGTGTGCGTAACGCTCCTACCCCCAGCCCGAACGGTGCATCAATTGGTCAACGAGAGGAGGATAGACAATGGGATGAACCTCGCGTTTTGATCGACCACGCATCAATGCCTGGTGAACCTGTCAACGCGTTCGGCATCCCCCAAGCGACAATGCGATGTCTAGAGGTCCGTGTCACAGATCATTCATCTCGAGCGATGATCCGAATCGATTGCGTTTCACAGCTAGCGGAGAGCGTGAGTCAGATGACAGATTTGATCGCATTCGCAAACGAAACGCAACTGGGGCCGATGGGTAGCTACGCCACTCCCGAATACATATGAATACGTCGCCTGATAAAATTCTCCACGTAGATGCACTCTCGGCACTAGCAAAGAAACTGCGAGAGACAACACACAACCCAACCGTCAACGGGGGATATATGGGTCCAATGGCAGGCGGTGGTGGACATGGGGTTTTCCAGGGCTATGGCCCACCCACATCGGCACTGTATCCCGGCACGTCATCATCAGCTATTTCTCTACATTCTATGTCATCAGGCAATTCGCCTCAAAATATTCCGCCGCCGCCCTCTGCTGATATCCCCTCAAAGCAGAGTAAGCTCCCCACCTCCGGCCCCGCTCCCCCAGCACCTAATCAGCCTCCCGCTCCTTCGCAGGCGGGACTGACCTCGTCTACTCCGACGATGACCGCGGCAAACCTCAAACGCAAACCCAACGATACCCACTCGCCGACCATCGGCAACGCTGAGCCACAATCAAAAAAGTCTCGCAAACAAAAGCGGAACGGTTAGCATCTGGCGGATTTTTGTGGAATATCTTGTGTTGCTATCGAGACGTCGGAAGTATATTGTGACTGTGCATGGTTGTCAAATCAACCTCCTCCCTTGGCGCGCGTATCTGCCTGTTACATATATCTTTTCTATCCCTTGGCAGGACGTGAACCGTCCTGCTGTTGTTGCTCGGATTCTGGTGGTGCGTTCATCCATGTGTTATTTATAGTTTTCTGTACCACTACAATGCTCTCCTGGATATTGCGAATCGCATTCGCGGTGATCTAAGCGCCGTGCTGAGGCTGCGAGAGCATGATCAACCAACCCGACGCTCGATAAAATAGGCGCGCGATTTTTGTAACCTAGATACCTATTTTGGCTGTCGGTTGACAGGGGAACAACTGACACTGTCACAGACCCCACGGTGTGCGCAATATGAATGACGATACTGAGAGTCAATGATACTCTTCCAAGTGATCGATATATGATCATGATTATCAACAGTACCGCATGCCAATAAGAAGGAAACCCAAACGCGTGAAACGACGGAGCGATGGTTCGTCGGGTACGCTAGAAAATCGGTTCGTGGCTAAAGTCACATTGGTCGCCATATCTGCATCTGGACGGGGCAAAAGGGGGGGAAGAGAGGGAGGAGAGAAGTCGTCAGCTTTCTTCCATGTCTCACATTCAAACAAATGATGCGATGCTCGCCTTCCTTCCGCAAAGAAACTGCATGGTCTTCGTTTACTACTTCTATACGAGCCGTCCTCGCCTCTCCCACGGCCACCGCGTCCACGTAACCCGCGTCCTCGCCCCTTGTCAGCAGCAGCTGCCCATCGAGCCCGAGCGTCGGCTTCGTCCCCAGCAGCGAACTCTGCTCCGAACTCTTGAAACTGGCCCAGGGCGTTCCAACCCGGCGCCTGGCTCGCACCGCCACCACCACCAAATGGTGATAGCCCGGTCAGGGGCTGTGCACTGCCATTGCCACTACCCGACACTTGCCCGGGATTGAGAAGCGCCTGCGCCTGCTGCATCAACTGTCGCATCTGTTCCGGTGGTATGGACGACAGTATGTTCGTGTCAAAGCCCATAGGCAGACCGCTACTCGCCGCCGCCATGACGCCGTCCATCGGATAGTCCGAGCCGCCAGCCGCCGCGAGCTGGTTTACCAAGTCTGCGACGGACACTTGCGGCGACTGGCCAATCCCGCTCCAAAAGACCATGTCGCACTCCGGTCCCACCGTCATCATCTTGACGTCTGTGTCCACGTCCTCCTCCGGAATCGTCGTAGCAGGTTCAGCTGGACTGTCTGGTATCTGCGCAGCGTTCATGTACAGCGCACCCAATGCGGTCTGCTCGCGCTCCTCTTGAGCAATCTTGTCCATGCTTTGCAGGCCGCGTTGCAATAAATCAATATGTATGGGGATATCGATGGCTACAAGGAGAGTTCAGCGATCGATTAGGTTCTGTTATGATCCCACTCACTTATTGGATCCGTCCAGTCAATCAGTTCTTCAAACAAGTGTGCATGCAACGCCGCCCCCTCTCCACGATCAAGATCGCGAAGACTGTGCGCAGTATGTATACCCTATCGGATGGGCCCAGGACACGCGACATCAATGTACAGTACACGTGAAAATAGAGCAAAGGGCTGACATCTACTGGATCGTCGTCGTAGACCGCACGTTCGATCAGCCGGATTGACTCCAGTTGCCCTTCTGGGGCCCACGAGACCGACTTTCGCTTCGTCTTACCAATGTAGCTCGCGGGAGGCGTGCTCGCTGCCGGTACTGGTGGGGGAGTGGACACTGCCGGAGATACTTTCCTTCCTTTACCCATGGACTTGAGCGCTTCTTGAAACGGATCGATCGATGATGGTTGTGCGACATTCGTGTCGGGCTCTTTCTTGACAGTCGCAGGGGCCTTCTTGAAGCTCGGCAATTTCGGTTTAGGTTTCGGTGCCGAGAAGAACGAAGAATCCGATCGCGAGTCTTTAACGGGCAGCGACACGGGCTTCGTCTCCTTCTTCACAGTCACCTTTGAGGATGATGCTGTAGGCGTAACGGCAACCTTCTTTGCAGGTGGCGGTGCTTTGGCAGCTGGTGGTTCGCTCAGCTTCCGTTTCTTTAGTTTCGTATCTAAATTGAAAGTTAGCGCTCTTCGGTTCGCAGAACGAACTGACGTGACCTACCCTCTGTGGGATTGCCCTCCACCTGTTTCGTGGCAGTTTCAACCAAGAAACGCCACTTCCGCTCTAAATTCGACGCCATATCCTTGATCGCTGCGGCAAAACAATGACAAACAAACATTTGTTAGATACATGAGGGTTTTCGCTTAGATTATGATACGACAATGCACTTTTCAATGCAGGGGCAGACGTATGTATATCTCCATTGGGCACAGGAGTGAAGTGAATTACGCTGAAACGGCGCTCACCTGGTGCTGGTGGTTCCTTGACTAATTTGACAATGATCTTGCCTAGCTTTGACGCTTTGAGGGCATCAATTGTCATGGGAAGCCTGTCCACGATCTAGAGGGTTTATCAGACTCATCTCTTGTACCAGCAATTCGAACCACACTGACATGGAGCAATGGCATTATAGTTTCAACTAGAAGACTATCGCTCTTAGCCATAAGACCGGCTTTCAGCCATTCGCGAGTGATGTCCATCGCAACGACATTCTCCAGCCAAGCTCGGAAATAATGATTACCAGCGTTGTCTCTGATTTTCGTCAATATCTCCAGTCGGATAGTCGGATCCACGTCTTGAGAGCCAAAGTCGTCAATATGCGAAACAAGTGAGCTGACAGCGCCAGCTCCAGTAAACGAATGAGGTTGGAGAAGCGGTCTAACATCAACCGAGAACTTGTCCTTTCTAGCCTGTGGGCTGATCAAGACCGCAGGGGTGGTGGTCGAGGCAGATGACGTGGATGGAGAGTAAAAAGAAGACAGTGCACCTGTCACGGAAGTAGAGGGGGAATGAAGGACATGAGGCGAGAGCGTGGCAGGTTGTGATTGTGATTGTGGTTGATGCTGGGGGGAATGTGAATAAAAATGCGATGGGAGAACATAAGAAGGATTAATCGATAATGTAGGTTGCTGATATTGATATTGAGATTGTTGTTGTCGTGACTGAGATTGTTGCATCGATGGCGCGACCTGGTTTGTGGGCTGAGAATATGACCGACTAGCCTCGGAGTCACTGATCGTCGTCAAAGCGGGGCTATAAGATAGGCATCAATCACGGTAAACCAAAAAATCGAATGCACTCACTCGATCATTAGTTGAGGTTGAGGTGTTGGGGGAGGGGACGACGCTATCTGCTGTTGCGTGGTCGAGGACTGCGTCAGTGATGACGTGGTTGCCCCATTCAGTGTCGAATAGCTGGAGAGGGGCAGGGGTGCTGAGGAATTCGGCCAGGCCATGGACCCGTATGTCATGGCATTATACGGGGCAGGAACGGTGGTGATGTAAAAGCTTTGATATGGATGGGCATAGTAAGATTGGGGTGGCGGGGATACCGAGGTGGAGGTGGATGACCCTGTTGGATGAACGTCAACTGTTTTGTTGGAAGCAAGTTCGTTGATGGGCGCCTGGAGAGATGCTTACCCGGAATATCGGCCAGCCCAAAGTCGCTCAGATCCAAGCTTGACTGCGCAGCAGCTGAGCTACCCGCGCTGGGGTTGGGCGCTGAGCGGTCTTTCCAGTCATCGTTTGAGGGCGGTGCGCCGTCGACATGGACGTGCTGGGAGTCGGGGACATTCTGCGGCCATTGACTTGGCACATTCGGGTACATACTATCCATCTGGACAGATTTCTCTTTTTTTTTTCTGCGGTCCCTTGGTTCTCAAGCGTTTTTGGGCAACACTAAACGGCTTATTTCTGTGCAGACGAGACGCGGAAAAGAAGAGAAGAAACGCAGACGGTATACAAGCCTTTTCACCTTTCGCAGGGCGTTCAAAAGATCGCCACGCTCAAACCGCCTGCGTGTTCTGTCTCTGTGATGGTGCTGAGGATTGAAACGCACTGACCAGTTCAGGGAGCAATTAGTGTTGCCATCGTTTCCGTCTCCGCTTAAAGCGATGTTTAAATTCCCTGAACGGCACAGCGGCACGGGTTGCAGTTTATACTGGAAGCGGTGCGCAGGAGCGTTTCTGAAGCAATCATCCATGGTCTACATGTCAAGCATGTCAACGTTGCCAACGTCCCATGCCCCCAGTGGCTGCGACTAGCCACGCGAGCACCCAATTATCCATCATTCTATGCGTGCACACCTCGACAAAACCTGTTTTCTACTTGGTGCGCGGTCGATAAACAGTAGGTCCTGACCTCACATCATTGCCTCCCCTAGGTCCTCACAGACTTTCATATGACAGATACAACGGTCATATATTATCATCGCCTTGGTCGTGTAGGCCACTTCGACTTGTGTGGATAGCACCTTATGCTTACCTGATGGTTAGTTGGGTTTCAATATACGAACCTAATAGGCATCAACAAACAAAAGCTTATAATTGCAGCAATCAACAACACTAGTTGATTTTCGCACTACCAAGTCTTTGCTTATCCCTCCCTCCTAGTCTACTCTAAACGCGTATCGGCGCTTACATCTCGTCATGGGCCCCAAAACACCCAAGGAACAGTCCACTGATATGGACACAACAAGGACTGAGGTTAGTCTGTGCGTCGTTGGCGAGCTCACCTTATCTGAAGCCCCATTCCATCTGTAGTTTATCACCAAATTAACCACCGCAGCCGATGCAATGCGCCAGTTTGGAAATTTTGCGGATGCGCTTGCCAGGGTTGCTGCGAAAGCTCCCCTTGATGATCCAGAGGTTGTCGAAGCCTTGCAGGCCGCCATCGACACGATTCCGGCTGCATCGAGGAAACGCAAGGCCTCAGCCTTGAGTGGTGAGGAGGTCGGTAAACGAAGAAAGCGAGAGAAAAAGATCAAGGATCCCAATGCTCCTAAAGCCCCTCCGTCGGCGTACATTCTCTTCCAGAACGAAATTCGAAATGTTGTTCGCGAAGCGAACCCGACCATCCAGTACAGGGACCTTATGGGCCTCATTTCAAAACAGTGGGGTAATCTCACTCCAGATAAGAAACAGGTAATCGTTGAAGAGCTCCCTTTTGTTTTGCGGACCCTCATCTATCTATGATTAGCCGTACTTTGATAGAGTAACTGCTGCCAAGCAAACTCACGAAGAGGAGCTGGCCCGATACAATGCGTTGCACGCGAACCATTTGCCATCAGAAGGTACTTCTTTAAGTTCTAAGGTACCGAGAAGAGAGGTCGAGCTCGCTACGAAGATCGAAAAGAAGAGTGTCTCAGTAAGTTGCTTAGTCTTACATACAAACATGCGCTAAACAGGGACAATAGAAAGCAATGAAAGTTGCACCCAAATCGGCGCAGACCGTCACCTCATCAGATAATGACCAGTCGGATGGGGCTTCTGATGACGTGTCCTCTGTGGATGAGAAGGAAGCTGTCAAGGCATCAGATGACGGAAGCTCGGAGGAAGAGTCTGCTGAAGAAGAGCCGGCCCCTCCGCCCGCCAAGAAGGCGAAAAAGGCTGACAAGAGGAAGTAAGCAGCCGAGAGTAAACTTGTGCTTATTGTGTCATCACACCACATGCCATTCATTGTTGTTGGTTCGCTTGTTCTCTTTCCAGGTTCGCTGATACTATACATGTTTTTGTCGGTATATTCCTTTACAATACACATCCTGTGCACATGATGGCCAGTTGCTCTGCGATTACCTTGTAAATCATTCAATGGACCTTTGCCGGGCCGCAGTTGTACATGTGTTAATGCTGCGTAAACGACAGCAAAGCAGTGTCCACACAAAAAACGTGATGCGGCACTGCTTGCGGTGCTGACCGAGACCCGATATAAAATCCATCTCCATCCATCTCTCTCACAAACCAGTCCGTTTCCTTTACCGCCAGCACCATGGCTAGCTATCCTCCCAACCCAGATACGAGAGACCTTCCACATGGCTGGATCCAGCAATATAACGTCGAGTCCGTATCTTCCCCTTCCTGACCACCGATTGACGCTGATCATCTTCCTTCAGCTACAGGCAATGGTGCGTCACCTGTTGATACGATTGGCCAAGCATCATCATCTCGTCCAGGTTCTACGTGAACACGCGCGAGCAACCCCCGCGCTCAAGTTGGCAACACCCCCGCGACCTCTTTGTACCCCCGCCCGGTCCTCCTCCCTCCGATCGCTCGACGTCCCCATATCCGCCACCGGGGTATGGAGGTTATCAGCCCTCTTATGGCGGTGCTCCCCAGGGCTATTACCCTCCGGGTCAATACGCCGGCGGCCCGTCCTATGTCCCTCAAGGTTATCAGCAACCTAACCGAGGTATGCTGAGTTTTGAAAAATCTCCACGTGCACAAATATGTAAATTGCGTACTCTGTTAGGTTCCTATCCGACACAAACAGTCGTTTACGAGGAACAACGCAAGCAGAAGAAAGGAGGGGCTGGTTTGGGAACAGCAGTTTTGGCAGGTACGTGGGGATAGTACGCCGACATTATCAAGGCTAATCTGCTTTTGGAACGTAGGTGGTGCCGGCCTGGTTGGCGGTGCGCTTCTGATGGATGCCTTCGAAGACCATAACGAGAGGGAACAAGAAATAGGCTATGATCAGGGTTATGACCAGGGTTTTGACCAGGGTTTGTACCGACCTCGTGCTCTGCTCGTTTTCTGATCTTTGCTTGGCAGGCTATGATGATGGCGGTTTCTTTTGATGGTGGTTGGGAATTCAGTGTGCCCAAAGTGGCCCTTGAAGTTCTCCGTTTTCATCTTCGATTGGATTTGTAGAATAGTAACTTGTACATACATGTAGCTTCGAATGTGTCTGGCTTACCGGACCCGATCCGATAAGGTGCCATGTTTGGACTTGTTCCAGTTACCTATCCTGTCTTCGACGGACGGCCCTGAAATTTCTGAGACGGGCACGAGTCGCTCTCTGTTTTCCAGTGATCCTACTTACCAAGTGAATACAATCGCAGTGCAAGAGCTTGACCCTGAACAGCGTACGATGATGCAATGACCCTTAAACCTTAGGCAGGGACAATGTCTATTCCTAGAGAAGCGCAGCCCACGAGAACGTCCACGGTGCCTGTTGTTGCCATTTCTCACTCGCAACGTACCGACTTCGATTGCCCTACCGTAAAGCGCAAATGAATTACGACGATAGCCGGAGCTCTCATTCCAGCCTGCAGTATAAAGGCTGGCAGCCGGGGTCTGGGCGTGGTAACACCGCGTGAGGTATTCTCGACCGCCTAGGAGATTCGAGCGCTTACCACCTTGGATGATTCAGTGACCTTGCCGATGACTATAAGTCAATCTGGTCTACAGATAATCGGATTGCAAGCGGTCGCCCACTCAACCCCAGCAAGACCAGAGTGGTAACGCCTGCCCAAGCTTATGCAAGCGCTGTCCGGAGTGGAGAAACTCGTGACCGCGCCTTATACCATACCGTCGAAAGGAGACAACAGGACTCGGAGAGAGGGGGAAGACCCCATCAGTTATTCATCATGCCTTCCGAGCTTGGTGACCCCGGATCTCCTGATCGTGCACTGTCCTTTGCTCAACGCCTCTATGCGAGCGCGACAAGCAACAGGCCTTCGACTCTGCCTTCTAGCGGCCTCCCTATGTTACCACCGATCACTCCTGCGTCCTGTATAACTCCACCTGTAAATGCCAGGGGTCAAGCTTGTCAATCTTCATCCGGTGTACCTCGTGGTTCAGAAGCCCCGCAGCCGTTCAGTCCGTTTGATTTGTACCATACCAGCGTCGCTAGTATGCATGAGCTCCCTTCGCGAGGCTCCACCAACCCTGAACAAGGTGTGACGCGTCGTCCACTTCCGAGGCCACAAATCACAAACCACTTGCTTGCGACCCATCCTCCGTACCCGGTTGCTTCACCCCCATCAGATCTTTCCTTACTGCAAAATCAGCCTGAAAATCGACACCCGCTCCCTGTGCTTCATCGATCCCAAATAGCCTCGATTGCGGAGCAGTCCTACAGCAATCGTGAAGGCTCGAAATTACAAGGAGAGATTGATTGGAGCCGTGGCCCACCACCTGCTGTCACAGGTGCCGCGTTGTCCTTGCCTTTATCATTGGAGAAACAGCTGGCTATCGAGGTCGCGGCTAATTTTACGCCAGCACTAGTGGTAGTCCGGCCACCTGTAGCCGTCGCTTGCGACGGTGAATTGACAGATGGTTATCAAGACGAGGTTCCCTTGTACTCGCTCGTCGACGAGCAACCTTCTCCACCAGCGTTTGATGATCTCCCGGCGACAAGTGCCGCCACTGGAAGATCTCTTGCGTTACCCCGTGAAACTTTATCCCAAGTAGTATCAGGAGTGGTGTCCTCTCCATCCCTTCCGCCGCCACATTCTCCTCCGCCGTTATCGAATGCATCCACCACTTGTGCTCCCAATACTAGAGCATCAGCGTGCGCTTTCCCTGACGACGTCTCGATTTCTGTAGGCACGAGCAGAACCATCCTTCGAGACGTTGCAAGCTCGCCCCTCATCATCGATTTCCGATCTGATCCATTACCGACGACCTCTTTTCCAACCGGATTCCGACGGCCCAATCAGCCGTCCTTGATGTCACCACTGATGTCACCTTCAAGTGTCTCACAGAACGGAGCTGTTATCCAAAACAACACACCACCCCTTTTCCCCTCCGATTCTCACCCTCATTCAGTGATGTCTTCTCGTTACCCAGACGGCCAGTTCCCAAGAACGTCGTATGAACCTTTTTCAAGCCGCAAAAACAAAAGCAGCTCCCCACCTGCGGTCAATCATCACATTAAAGCCACCACCAAGCAAAATGGGCAGGGGTCCCTTCTACCCCTTCCATTGCCAAGGTACGCGCATTAAGTTCGACATCCGTCTGACAATTCCGTAACAATGGTAGTTCCAGACCTCCAGAAAATTCTAGCGCTCTCAGGCAAGCAAGGGGTGACATTCGATCTCTCGTCAGTGTGGCCGAGGACAGTGATGACATCAAAGCTCTCACACACTCTAAGTCTGAGCATTTGTATGATACAGACGTCCTCGCACATGATAGCCCATTATCATCTAGCACTTTCAATGTCCTCACATCCTCAGTCGAGAACCAGCAGACCATGGCTAATGTTCTTACTTCTCACCCTTCTGGGACACTCCGAACATCAGGTTCCATGAACCAGGAGAGATCTAGGCCAGAATCTGGACACTTTCAAGAATCACGGCGGCAACCTACCCACGTAGAAACCCACTCGAGAGCGGGAGGCGGAATCCAAGGTTCGGGTTCGGGTTCGTGACAACAGTTCTGAAACGGTTCGAAGTATTGAATTTGAATACGATCCTTGCAGCGAACCCTCCAGATATTATCAACATTTCAACTTCACAACATCATCATTCACCTCGCGAGATTCCCTCTCTTGGTCCAATCCCTTTAGTATGTTCACACGGCGAGTCTCAAACAGCAACCATTCAGGCTGTTGGAGGCGGATCGACGCTTCGCCAGTTTGGTCAGACAACACCACTATCCTCTGATAGTTCGGCCACTTCAGGCCGATCCAACGTTGTCTGTGTGCCACTCGGTCGCTCGTTTTCGTATCCATTGCAGCCTTCCTGTCACTCCGTAAATCCGGGCGTTCATGGCGTCTATGGCGTCCCGCCTTCGGTATTTGTTCCTCTGCAACAGCCAAATGCCCACGTACCCGAATACTCGGATCCCATGAAGCGAGATCATGTTTTTCCTCCCCCACCACCTCCGCCGTTCACGTCACATCTTCGGGATACTTCACGGACATCACAAATCTCTTCGAACTCCCAGGATAGGGCAAGCAGTCAATCTGATCCCAGTATCAAGGCACAGCTTAGCCCTAACAACATATTCGCGAACGACACACTTCTCGCGTCGCCAGGAGGACCCGCATATACTTCTCAGGAGACCAATTGGAGTTCCACCCAGCTTCTTGACGCATAAGATGACAGACTCCTATACATTGTGTCCTCCAATAGGATCTTTAAGGTTATACTATACATCCTTCTCCCACCTTACTTGTCGAATGCATGCCTTTTTTTCCATGGAAATCTCGTCAAATACCTCGAAACCGGCTGAAGGTTTTGAACACATGTCTGAGCTTGCAAGAGATCTCTACCCACTGACATCACCCAACGCTTCAAGCCTGAATGAAGAATTCTGCTGGTGATTTTCGTTTTGACCTCTCCACGGAAGGATCATCGGGCCATAAATTATGGAGGAGGGTTGAGGGCGTGTGAGCAGCGGCGGACTGTATATCCGGTGATGATCGATAAACCCTGAGGCCTGATCGGGGCTTCCACCCTCAAGTCTTGATAGCCCAGCGCCTGACGTGGCAAGTATAGAAAAGCCCACTTCTTATCTACCAGGCACCGGCAGGTCGAGGGCAAAAGAAAGGAGCAAGGTTCCATCACGAACTTCTGACGTTTCTTCGATGTCAAACTCCAGCCTGCCAATCAAAATCATGCACGTCCGGTATGGATCTAGGGGCGATTGAATCTTGTCTACTTGATCAGACAGTCCTTCTACATGCTCACACTGAGGTTATCGCCACGTCGTGCTGGTCACCTGGTGATGTAGCAAAAGCTAACGTGCGAGGTAGGAGCACCTGTATTTATACCTCGAAAGACACCTGCTGATTTCTCAACAGCGGAAGGTAAGTCGTCGTGTATTGGCCGATCCAGCCTCTGGGTGATTTGTCGTGTGACCACTCCGGGTTGTGCTTTGTTCCTGGACCCGTAGGGGACAGGTTTACAGAGCATTAATCGTGGGAATGACAAGGTTAGACGGAGGCAATATATACCAACCTGGGTCGTGCAACTTGACTTGTTTTGTACTTTCTGGG